>JAZGTK010009750.1:0-16981 GCA_036877625.1 Ambastaia sidthimunki | reverse complement strand
TTTGATACTGAGTGCCATTATACTCAATATCAGCACTCTGAAAAACTGCTTATACAACAGACTATTGCATAATAATGGATATAACATCTGTTGTAAAGAGGGAGGAGTTAAATCCTATGGTTTCATTGGGTGTTTATAAAGTGGAGAAAATATATATTAGAATAGAGTTTGGAAGCATATGCAGGGTTTGATGTTGCTGGTTAATGTTTAAAGCTGCTCTCCAAGGGCATATTGCCTTTACAGGAGAAGCTGGCTTCTCCCTGTTCTTCACTTGGCCCCGGTGGTGTGTCATAAGGCTTTAGTCATGTGTGTGTTTACACTGAATAAATTTAGTAGCTTCAATCTCTCACTCTAATGGGATGGAAATGAGAAGGGACTTGCCATTGCGTTATTACATTAACGTCCGGGTCATAATACTATAATATTGTTTTCATATCGTGTAGTGTTTGTTTAATGTGTAACCTAATTGTGATATTTTATTTCAGTTATATAACTGCAGTAATGATTGTTGGCGTGAGTATCACAATACTTTGCTTGCGTTTTTACCTAATACAGGACCATAAACTGAACCGAATGCATGTCATGCTGACCTTGTGTCTCTTGTTTGATAGAACTTCAGCTTGTTTACACGCGTCCACTGCTGGCTTCTTACTAATATCCAGTCAATATGGCCGTATGATTCTCCAATAGGAACGCCTGTTGCTACGCTCATCCGTGCACATTTTGTCACTGGTAGAATCAGTGAGTGGCGCACATGTCGTTCTCGGTCTGAGAGGAAGTGTGTGTTGTGCGGTGTGTGTGGTCAGCTCGAGTTTCAGATAGCCTCAACAGCTGGAGAAAGCCAGATGTGAACAGCTGGGTAAGGTTTTTGCCATTCTGCTTCAGGCGAATCAGGAGATCAGGTATAACTCTTAAAAGCTGGACAGATTCCCGTTGCGGACGGAGTTGGAAACAGGGATTCTCTGCCAAGCACTGATTTGTGATAGAAGGAGCAGCTTGCTTGTCTACGGTCAGTGGTTGATGTTAGCGTGAGAGGTTTTAGTATTTTATCTTGTATTAAACTTTGGTCCTTATCCATTTAATTTTGGCTTTGGGAAGTTTGGGTACAGCAGGAGGGAGTACTGAGGGTCTTTCATTGGCTCCATTTATTGCTGGAGGGTAAAGTGTATCGGTACTTCCAAAAGCCAATGATCCATTGCAAAAGGGATTTGTAGGCTACGTCTGCCATTGGTTAGCATTCTCCATGACCCTGCTGTAAGAAATTAAGGGGTTGAGTGGAATGCCATTTGAACCGTTGTCCACAAGACCCCTCGAGCGGCCGTAAAAATTCTCTGGAGAGTGGCTGAAAGCATTAGAGTAGTTAATTCTATTGTAGAGGTTTATTATCTTATGCTCAGCAATGTTCTTGGTTAAAAAACAATCAGTCCCTTACGATCATCTATGGGATTTGTTACTTGTTGCAATGGATTATGGGATTGCCTTAGAACTTGACTAATATTGCAATGATGCCTTATTAGCTAATAGCTAATACTGTGTTAGGTTGCCTACATTTAGTACTGCTTTCGTATTGAGAGTGCACCTGTGCTAACTCAAATTGTTGCCTTTGACCTTTTGGCCTTATTATAAACTTGACCTTTGTTTTGGTTGGTTTAAAGGACTGTTTCTGATTAGTAATGCTTGATTAGGCAACAATAATGCTGAGTTGTGGAGGTGACTTTTGCATGAACAGGTTACAGCTGTATTGGGGCTGCAATATCCAAAAATCCTTAAGAATATTTTTTATCCTAAAGATATTCTTAAATCCTTCTAGCTCATAAGATCTAGACCTAGACCCAGTCTTTATAATACCCCTATTTATGGATCACCTGATCTTTGGCCAGATTCTGTGATAAGTAAATGTAACTCACTTCAGAATTCACATGGTGAGAGCTCTTGTTGTCATGAAGACACCTAAAACGGGAGTTTAAAACACTTCTCTAACATACATAATAACTGGGCCTTGCGTTTCTGTGGCAACAGCTCTGAACACATTCAGCCCTAAGTGCCATGTGTTAAACAAGCTCTGAATAAAATGTTCTACACAGCCTCTTTAGTCACTGTTTTACAGGTCAGGGTTGCAGTTTAAGCTAGTATGCACACTAAGTGAAATACAAAATAGTGCATTTAAAAAAATAGAAGAATTATTTGTGGTCGACATAGCAACAACTGTAATTTTTGCAGTTGCAACGGGCGAAACTAGTGGAGTAAAAATTATATACTTCACTTACAAATTTAAACCTTTATTATAGACCTTAAAGCAGAAAAACCTGATGGACTGTTAGCAAAATAAATGGCCAATACGATAATCTTAATTATCAACCTGGCAGATTTATCACTCAGACTATCATTATAATAACTCCTTTTGCTTTTCAGTGTTATCTGGGTAAGGCATTTTACAGCCAATAAAAAGTAATCATTTCTTTACTCATTCTTTATTTTTTGATGTCTATCTCCACAGACTGATGATTAATTCAAAGCTTGCCGTGGTCCAGCGCCATGGTAGACATGCCAGGTCTTTGCAGTCCTTCTTCCCCGCTGGGCGACCCGATGCTGGACAGCCCCTTTTGCGGAGAGCTCATTGGTGATATGAAGGAGCTAGAGGAGATCTCTCAGTCTCTCAGTGATGATACTTTCAGCTCACTGCACATGCTGGACTACCAGAGCTCTGACACAGCTTTGGACATCTCCACTGGTTTAGGTGGAACACACGAAGACGCAGACTATCCCAGCCCAGATCAATCAGGTTCCTAGTATTACCCATAAATCCTTAACTTTATCTTATATAACGTTTATTGTATCTTATAAACACTATCAGTCCAAAGTTGGAACACATTTATTGAGGTTTTCAAAACCTTTTCATCTGAACGTTTGTTTCTTAAATGCTTGAAATTAGTTTTGTAGACAGATATAAAGTTTGCTCATGTATTAAGTTCTTCAAATGAAAGAAGGTCAGCCAATTAATGGTCAGCATTTGTGTGACTTCATTTGGTTCTCTGTAGAAGACATCCCAGAATTCTTAGCGTGTGCAAAGAAAGCAACATTAGTGCAATGTTGCAGTACATCTATTTCTGTCATTATAAAGTTTAATGTTATTCTAAATGTAGAAAATACTCATAATAAAGATAAGAAAGGTAAGTGTGTCCAAACCTAAGAGTGATAGTGTCTGTTTGGACTTAGATCATCTTAAGTGCATTTCTGTAGGTCTCACTGAATCAATTCAATGCATGTTCTTCATATAGACGTCCTAACCCCAGCTTCCAGTCCAGCTTCAGGAGTGTTCCCTACCAACCCAGTCCAGGATGAAAACTCCGGTACTCTTACCCTCGAGTGTCGGGTCTGTGCAGACCGTGCCTCGGGTTTCCACTACGGAGTGCATGCCTGCGAAGGGTGCAAGGTATGCACACACACACACACACACACACACTTGGTGGAAAATTCTTTGGCCTGTGCCAAAACGCTCTCAACTTTCTTCTGCTTGGCTTTAGTGCACACACTAGAGATATAAAGTTGCCATTACACTTTTTTACAACAAACATTGGAAAAAGATTGGTCACACACCCCAGGGTCAATGGAAAGCACATGCAGTGCTGGGATGATTAGCTTGCTAACTTGCTAGAAGCTAAAGAGTGCCATAAGGCATGTAATAGCCTTAATGACTGTTGCTTCACACGTCACATTTGTCAGGGGGGCCTGGTGCATATCTAGTGCATGCACAGCACATACCAGCTGACATAAGCCTGGGTCACGACCGTTTTTACTTGCTATAAAGCTAACTACTACCAGCCCTGTGCTTTTCTCAAGCAGGAACAGACTTTGACCGTTGCCACCCCTTAGAGTGCAATTAAAATAGGACAATTACCTGTACATCTAAAGGTTTATTGCCGATGTGGTTTACCACTCTTTCACGTTGTACTTCACGAAGACTATTAAAATATATATTTTGTATTGAGGAATCGGTAGACGATTGTAGCTAAGTTACTTTCAAAAATAAATGCATGCAAGGGTAACCAGCCACGACCTTGAATAAACTGATGAGTGACAGGACGTTTTGACCGTGGCTTGGTTTGTTCTTCTGTGGCGGCACAATAGGTAACTCCGCCCCCCCAGAATCTAATTGGTCCAAAATCATGGTCCAAATGTTCTGATTGGCAGTGATTGTGCTGCATGACAAAGCATTTTCTTTCTTTCAAATGACCGACTAAATTGTTTCATTTAGTGCTGAGAGTGGTACAGAAATTACACAATTTACCTTTCAATATTTAGATTTAAATACTTGCCCTAAATATTAAATTACATTTTTGTTGGGTTTTTTTTTGTAGTCTTTTCATCTACCACATAAATGTGGAAAACAATAGGTATTATAAATATTTTCCACACTTTGTGTATCCAGGCAGTAGGAAATAATGGCTAATACTTCCTGGAAGGTGTGTCTGTTCTCGATTGGTATTTTATTAAGGTTTGTCTTTTCTTAATTGGTATTTTAGGACTTCACTGCAGGTCTGTAGTTTGTTATGTTCAGTGTGTACAGATGCGTCATTGCTTCTGTTTTTAGCACTGGGACTGTATGACTATATCATAAGACCAAGTTCTAGTCTCACACCAATTTCCATTCACTGTCACGTGTTGTGCTTGCACATTTGTCAGTCTGTTCTGTAACTGTGACCCTTAACACACATATCAGGCTGTAATGACAGGGCAACAAGCCCCTTCCACTGTGTCCTGAGAGTCTGTGAGTTATTCTAATGAAGCTTTCTGTCATTCGTACCTGACTAGCTCTTTGTCTAATAGTCATGACATTCAGAAACCCTCATTGTTTTTGTATCAGAACAGTATAGCGCTGAATAAATTATATCATTGGCTAAAAATATTTTTAAAAGAATTTGACCCCTTATACATTTTGTTTCATAAAGAAGATTTTTTGTTAGTAGCTAAAGATTAAAGCTAATTCAAAAGATTAGGTTGACTGTAGTTTGAACTACTTAAAATTGAGAGTAGTTTTATAGCTTATCAAGCTATAGTTCTTTCAACCATATGTTTACCAAAACATTGTATGGGCTAATCTAAAAATTAAACAATTATTTAATAATAATTATTGTATGATTATTATTAATTGTTTAGCAATAGCTGAATGTCATTTGCGTAAAAGATTATGTTAAGACTGTTTAATTACAGAATAAGCTTTAAATGTAAAAGTATTAGGCTATATTTTGTATAGACTATATTTTAGACTATATTTGAGTTTAGACTATATTTTGCACATCTGTTATAGTGTGTGTGTGTGTGTGTGTGTGTGTGTTGATTGTATCTGTATCAACAGTCTTATCACACATGCAATTAGCCAAAGCGTTTATCAATGCAACTTTACTACAGCATGAATGTTCTGAGGTTCCGCTCTGTATTGGGCTGTAAGGGTTAAAGTCCCGACATTCATGTTTACATTATGAAGTTATGTAATATTTCAAAGCAAGAGCAAGATGGCCTGTATTGTACTGTAGATCTATAGATGGTTTTATATCAGTCTCAACTTGAAAAATAAACTTAAAATACTTTATATTAATATTTCACAGGGGTTCTTCAGAAGAACCATTCGACTCAAACTGGAGTATGACAAGTGTGTACGAAAATGCAGGATCCAGAAGAAGAACCGGAATAAGTGCCAGTACTGCCGGTTCCACAAGTGCCTTGCGGTGGGCATGTCCCACAATGGTGAGTGGATATTGTGTGTGTGTGTGTGTGTGTGTGTGTGTGTATAGTATAATAAATATAGTTTACACAGGTGTCCTAGAAGAGTAACCACATGTTTATTAGTTTATTAGGTTTATTAGTACTGTAATAAACCAATAAGTTTACCATAACTATATTGTAACTATATTGAAATGAATTTTTATTTAATAACATACATACTGTGTGTCTAAATACTTTTAATGGCCATTGTATCTTTATAAGCCAAATGTCAACACAGCTGGTTTAATGATTCAAGATCTTAAATTGTTTTATTGGTCGTCAAAATACGTTTTGTTTTATAACAATAACATGTCGTAACACTGTTTAATGGAACCATTAAGGTCAGTAAACAGATGTTATAACCAAAATATGGAAGAACTTCAGTTTCCACATGGTTGAAGTTTTTCTGTCATGAGATATCTACTGCATGCCTTAAAGAAATCCATGTCTGGGACCCAAGCCATTCCATGCTGGAATATCATGGATTACAAGCAGGCTTCCTTTTATAAAGAAACACTAATAAACTTGTTGACACTGAGATAATAGTGTCCTGCTCTCTCACAGGACCACACCGCTAGTCTTTTCTGTTAGCGTGGGCTAATTTCATGTTGTGTCAGGTTAGCGCAATTCGCGAATTTCCCACCAGGGACAGATTTACATCATCGTACCATCAGTTGCTCTTTGTCCAGGTGCTGATGGTGTGGCAACAGTTGTACAATTGAGCTACACAAGCGCATCTGCCTTGTGTTTGTGGCAGCCTACGTGAGCTTGTGTGTCTGTGGTTTCATTGCTACTGTGCGTATGTGTCCCACAGCCATCCGTTTCGGGCGGATGCCTCAGTCTGAGAAGCAGAAGCTGAGAGCTAAGCAGGTGATTGTCGGGAATAAGGAACAGGAAATTCAGCAGCCTGACAACAAGAGTCTGGTCAGGCTGATCCATGAAGCCTACCTCAAACACTTCCACATGAACAAGGCCAGAGCCCGCGTCTTCCTCACGGGGAAGACTAGCACTCCGGTGAGTGAGAGCCGTGTTGGGGAATGACTTCCTACTGAAACTACTATCGAAACTAATTTGGACATTTTTAAAATAGCATAGCTTTTCCATCCACTGTTTTTAAAGTTGCACTGTATTGCTAGCACAGCTTTACAGCCAATAATAGAATATAATTTGGAGGCAGTAATAAACCAGTGAAAAACAAACATAAAATCATTACTATGTACATTATTACAGTAACTAAATTACTACTGTAATTTTGTGTACATTTCAACTTACATTATATAGATTAAAGACATATAAATGAGGTTCAGTTAAATGTTCTTTGGTTTTTGGTGTAAATGTATATTGCTGTCAAACTAGTTTTTTCCTTCATTTAAAAACCCAGATTGTTTTTGTGCCAGAAAAATACATTTCTAACTACATCATTGTGCATTTAAAAAGATGATGTCTCCTCTAAATAGCTTTAATATCTTCAGCAACATTTTGTTAGTAGCTTGTGTCTCTATTTATTCAAAAGAATAAACTTTTTAAATTATACTAGCTTCCCCAACACTGAGTGAGTGTGTCAATACCTAAATAAGAAAGCAAAGAGGGTTGATTGATATGCCAATGTTATGCCAGGAGTTCATAGGAAGTGTAGATGTGGACTCAACACACACCTTTTCTCTGACCCTGTTCCCTCTGTCCTTCATTTAAGCCCTTTGTCATCCATGACCTAGACACCCTCCGGCACGCCGAGCAGACTCTGGTCACCCAACTGCTGGGTAACGTGGTGTCCTGCGACACCTTTGATATGCAGGAGAGAGAGGTGGAGGCTCGGCTGTTTCTCTTCTGCCAGTATGCTTCTGTTGAGACGGTCACAGAACTGACAGAGTTCGCCAAAGCAGTGCCCGGCTTTGCCGACCTAGACCTTAACGACCAAGTCACTCTGCTGAAGTATGGAGTGTACGAGGCACTTTTCACCCTGCTGGCATCCTGCATGAACAAGGACGGACTGCTGGTGGCTCGTGGTGGAGGTTTCATCACCCGGGAGTTTCTGAAGAGCCTGCGCAGGCCCTTCAGTGACATGATGGAGCCTAAATTTCAGTTTGCCATGAGGTTTAATGCTCTTGAGCTTGATGACAGCGACCTGGCCCTGTTCGTGGCCACCATTATCTGCTGCGGAGGTAAGACTCAGGGAGGGAATACTGAATTTAAAGGGACAGTTCACCCAAAATAAAAAAAATCACAACAATTTTAAAATGGCTTCTTTATATATAACGACAGTTAATGGACAACATTTATCAAGCTTTAAATAAAAAATAAATAAAGACATTGTTTTCTTAGTTAGCTCAGAGTTCAAAGAATGCAAAGCAAGGCAAAACTTCAGCCGTCATACAATACTGTTTACATTGTTAAAACGTTACATGTCAATGAAAATTCACAAACACTCTGTGTCATATGTCTCATGTCCTTTCTCTAAATTGTAGGTAGGTTAGTTGTGGTTCATATTCTTTTTCTGTCACCTCTGAAGTCCCAACGCTTCAGCTTTTTAAAGACGTTACGTAATAATGGTCAGACTTAGCTGGGTAGTTTTTCTCCTGAGGGCTAGCGAAAATAACCAGTTTCCTCCCCTGTCAGCTCCAGCAGCCCTCGTAATTGCGACTTAAATCTCAGACGGTTCCACAAACCACAGTTTCCTGAAGACCTTCTCCCAGTTGCTTTTTCCTTTAACCTTTATGCTAAGAAGAGATTTCATTAGCTGAGAACCCACAGGAAGACACATATTCCATCTGTATTTTGACTTAAAACGGCACAATTTTAGTTATTAATATTATTTCTCCTTCTGTGGTCTCTCTCTGGTTCACCATTCTCAGACCGTCCGGGGCTGAGCAGCGTGTCACAGATCGAACATATCCAGGAGACCATAATTCACGCGCTACGGCTCCACCTGTCGGCCAACCATCCTGACAACGCCTTGCTTTTTCCCAAGCTGCTTCAGAAACTGGCCGACCTGCGTCAGCTTGTGACGGAGCACGCGGAGCTGGTCCAGGAGATCAGGAAGACTAAAGATGCCTCACTTCATCCACTGCTGCAGGAGATCTACAAGGATATGTACTAAGCCCAGAATACTTCCCATCGGCTAGTCCTCTGAAAGTGCTAATACTCTGAGGGATCCCTCTCGTCAGTATATGAGATAAAGGAAGTTGTTGAGTAGGTAGATGACCTACTTTGAGATGATGCCTCAGGATGCACAGCTGCTTTGGGTCACTCGCTGTAATAATAGGGCGAACATCATTAGTAATGCACTGATGTTTATAAGGACATTGGCCACAAGCCACTAGAAAAGTGCACTGGACACTGGCTGCCTGTAATGCACCCGTCAAGATGTAGATAATAAAGAACCATAAGCTCTTGCACATCATTGCCTACCAAATAAACATCAACAGTCTTTAGGAGCTGCTTGAAAAAACACACACAGATGTTATAACAGCTACTCTATCCTGAAAATTGTTTTTTATATAGTATTTTAATGTGAGAATTTAATATACATAGAGAGCCATTTAAATCAGACTGTTTGTTACCTCATTTGAAATGCCTGTATATTAAGCTTCATTTGTAAAAATCTTTTGTATATAATTCATTATTGTAAACTGTACAGCACTCCGACTGTAATATTATGGGCTAGTACAATCATGGACTTTTGTTATGAATTTTAAATGTCTTTTAGAAATGAAGACTACATCAAGCAGGATAAGATTATATTTGGAATGTGTGTGTGTGTTTCCTGTTGTTTAATTTGATCTTAAAGGATATTTTAGATACGACCACATGCAAAACATGAAACTCTTCTAAGTACTTGATTGCTAAATTACTGTTTATTAACTGTGAATGTGTGTATTGTCAAAAAGGTTTAAATGCCAACTTGTTGACACAATTCACAAAGCACTTTGGAAATGTCATTGTAGGCTTTAGTTGTTATTGCCGTTTCATTAAACATTTCGTCTTTAATTCAGGGTGTTTGAAGAGTATTTGTGAAGTACAAATGGACTACTGTAATGTTTTTAAAGACAAACCTTAAAATGTCTTGGCACTTTATTTTCTGCGTTAAAAGCGCCATCTTCAGTCTAATGTATGTATTGCACAGTTCGATGGCCAGAGTTTGTCCTTCTTTGCGCACCGTAGTGATGTAGTCAAGCAACATGGAGTTGTAATAAAACTTAGTTTATCAAAAGAAACAAAATGCTTTTAATGTTTTAATGAAATTAATACGTGCATTATGTACAGTTAGATGGAGATTTGCAGGATTTGTGAACTAAACCACCGTCCAATAATATGTTATATGTGTAAATATTATGCAGTTCTCTGGGCCTGTATGACCTGACAATCTAAGAAAAGCTGGTGTAAAAGAAAGAGTGACTGGCTAACATGTATACACAGTGACATTCAATGTAATAAACATTTAATTCTGAGTTTATCTTGTTTGTCTTTCATCTGATCGGATATGTTTGTGAATGCATTTGTATTTCACAAATATATAAACTGTTTGTATATTTTCTTTAGTACAAAGTTTTTTTTATTTGACATAACAGTGGGAAAGAAATGAGACATTCACACAACGTAGGTGAGACTTGAGACCATGTTTTTGCAAGAACACCATTGTGTGATTTCTGACATTTCTTATGTCTTTTGTGACGCAGACAGGAAGCCATTAGATCAGAGATAATCGCCATCATTTACCTACAGGGTCAAAGGTCCTGCTGTTTAAACCCAAAGCAGTAATATTTCAGTACTGTTTATTAACATCCACTAGATGTCAGTAAAGTCGTGTGTTTTTCAAAGCGATGCATATTTTACGTCCACTGACGCAACCAGATACAAAAACAAAACACAAAACTACACAGTACATTACATAATAAACATTATATAAACAACACGCATGCAAATATATCAGTATCCCACATCCGAAACAACTCACAGTATTACACATTACTAACACACATTTTATGCACAATATAAATGCATTTTATTAACAATATTATTATTCAGAAAATAAACTATATCGAAAAGCAAATAAGAACAGGTGTGAGATTTTAACTTTTCAACAGAGATCTACGACTCACATTATAAACTTATTTAGCTGGTACACACACACATAAAAAGACAGTCTTAGGTGGAAGATTTTTGCTACTTATTATTGATAATGCCAAAGTCTGCCAGAGATAAGCCGTCTGCCAACAATGACCTCACACTTGGCAGGCAGATAGCAAATAACACCGGGGCTTAGTGACAGTGTAAAGCTCAACTAAAGAATTGACCCCATGATATTTTGCGTTGCTGCTTTAAACTACAGCTTTATTAACAGGCCTAAAACTCTGTACATTAAAAACTATAAAGTTTCAAAAATTGCATAATACTTTTCCGAGTTTGCTTAGTGGCTGTAATTTCAAACATTTCACAGCGAGACAATTTCACACTGCAGGGAGCTCGAGCATTGACTATTTGTAGCGTTTTCACTAGTGGGCGGGTCCCGTGGCCCCAGCAGCCAATGAAAATCGTCTTCTGTTTAAATAGCCCCCGCTGTCAATCAAACAGAGCGCGTCTCGGGCATTCGTGCGCTTGTTCGGTGGTGGGCGGTGCCTTGTGCTCGCCCGCCAATGAAAGTCGTTGTCTGTTTAAATAGCCTTCGCTGTCAATCTTTTTTTCCTCCCAGTTTACTTGCCATCGCCATATTGGGTGCTCGCCTACTCGAATGACTTCTCTGTTTTTCTTCGGAATTACTACGAGACGGGATCGGAGCGCCTCTCGGAGCCGCGCGTTGTTTTGATGAGCGCCCCGCGATTGCTTTCTTTTCCACGCGCACTTTCTTCCTAAGCGCATTCACGCGTTTGTTATGCGCGCGCCTGGTTTACTTTTTTTATTTAGATTTTCTTTGGAGCGATCGGTTTTAGTTGGTGCGTTTGTCTTGATCGCGACTACGATTCTCGGAGAAAGTTGCATGTAAAAAAATGTCAAAAGTGCGCGTCTCTAATGGAAGTCCGCCGCTGGAAAGGGGGGATGCGAGGCAGGCGGACCTAACCAGACCCTCGGTGTGCAGAAATCTGTTCGGACCCGTGGATCGCGAAGACTTCGAGAGGGAAGTTAAGGAGCGAATGCGGGAAATCGAAAAAGCTTCCAAGGAAAAATACAATTTCGATTTTGGAAAAAACGAGCCGCTCTCACCGGGCAAGTACGAGTGGCAGGAGGTGGATAGCAAAGATCTGCCGGAATTTTACACCAGATCGCATCATGTAAAACGGGCTTCCTATACGGGGACTGTGGATCATAACGGGAATCACGATTATTTGTTGACAACCCCCTCTCTGGAGAACGGACAGGGGGATCCTGAAAACACAGAGACCGGTAGACAGATGGATTGCCTAAAGGCACTCACCACACCGAGGAAAAGACCGTCGACAGAGGATCAGGGTAAATGTTTGCAAGTTCGTGACAACCGGGTATTACAAATTACGTCAGATGCCCTTCCAAACACACTGACGTTTCAGGCGAAGATAATGGCATTCATAGTAATTTATTACATCGTCATACATGCCGACCTCGGAAAAGACATTATATGCATTGCTTTTTAAATCACGCATCATAGTCAAAGTGCTGAAACTGGTTACTAACGCTGTCTGGTTTGTAACTGTTACAGCTGCAATGGACTAAACATAATATACTCGCTTGAAGGCAGACTGAATTTCAGCACGCTTCTCTGATCTGCATAAAGCCAACAATGTTGCCAAAAATGATACGTTTTCTAACAGCATATGTATTCTTTCAATAGATCTTCCTTGCCAAAGTAAAAGACCCACCGTCCAACCCACCGAGGCGAGCCGATGTCCAGATACGACGCATACGGCGGAACAGGCGCCCAACAAATCGGATCCAAAAACGTAAACGAGTCTTTAAAGCAAAGGTGAGTTGCATGCATACTGTCTTTATCTATCTTGATAAACCTTGTGCGTACGCTTCCAAGTTATACAAAACACGTGTTGCTTAGTATAGAGAGGGAAACTCTAAACGTTGCAATTGTTATTTTGTGATTCGTGCATTAATCGGGGTATCCCGTCCAATACTTTGCGTCCTGGCATTTCTAGCTCAGTGCACGAGTGACACGCACAAGTGAACTTTTGGACAGGTCTTTAATGCAAAACAAACAAGTGTTTAAACAAGCGTTCTCGCTTTGCAAACGTGACACTGAAATCAGACGTCTCTCAAATGCACAACATTGTAGTAACACGTCAGCAGGTCTCTTGTAGGGCGTACTGGCGCGTGCGGGTGTGCGCGTGGGAGGAAGGGGGGGTCCGTGGGGTCCGGGTTCACAGCGCAGGCATATACTTGCACAGAAAAATTCCTCATGTCTAAATCACAATTTTTTGCTTGCACTTTTTCTATAAACGCAAAAGTCTACCGTAACAAACTGATTCAATTTGTCACGAGCGATCTAGCTAGTATTTCCAGTTTCCAATGCGCTATGTGCAGCTGCATGATGTTTTTGCACACACATACATCATGTTATTTCCTTTGCAAATGAACTTTTTTCTTTGTTCCCTACAGAGATGAAGAAGCTTATTCTCCATCAAACGCTTCAAGAGCTTTATGAAGTAAACAGGGAGAGCAAAATGTAAATGAAGCCCTGGAAAGGCTGTATAAGCACTGAATTTTTACACTAAAGTTTTGGCACTCAACAGAATATATTTGCCTCAAAAGCAGACAATGTAGCAGTGTGCAATTGGAGTTGCTTTATTTGTTGTTTTACTACCTATGTATATACTTTCGTATGTAGCACATTTAAAATGTAATATTAAGATTAAATAACACAATCATTTATAATGGAGCGTGTTTGAATTGAAGAATTGCTGTGCAGTTTTCAAAACGTCTCCCCAAAACAACCCCTTTTAAGTAAATATATAAATACACACACACACGCACACACACAATTTCTCTTTAATTACATTACACAGTCCCATTGTCTCAGTTTTGCCTGGCTCAGGATGTTAACAGTCAACAATACAGCTGTATTCAGTGCAGGACAGCAGCACAATTTTTAGGCACTTCAAACTTGTACAAATTTGTCACCGTCTGAAAAGACAATTTTTTGGTCACCTTAAATAAAATGGAAACAAAAATATAAATTTTGAGATTTGCCTTAAAACACTGGCAATACTTATTGGTACTTAAGAATGAATTTATCTGCCAAAGTTACACCACATTCCTGGTGGGGTATTTTTCTCTGAAGGGGTTGTTACTCCTGAGTGGTATTAATACAGTTCTTTACAGTATTACTATATCCCTGGGTTAATCCACTATTTTTATTTTAATTTTTTTATTTTGCCATTGTGGCATAATCTTGTATGGTGTCATGAACTACAAATTCTACTGATTACACAAGCATAAGAAACTGTAATGACCAATTAATTAAGTCAATTGTATGTATTTCTGTTCATAACTATGTAGCATAATGTTCATAAAAAAATCTATATTTCTTTTTTCATTTCTTTAACACTGGGCCATTTAATTAAGAACAGCATTAGTCCATGAAGCCAGTTCTTTACAATATACCACAATATATTAGGCTTTCATGTTAAACATGACATGGCACTATGACAAACATCTATAAACCAACAGCAGAAAAAATAAAATTTGACGTTACACTGTGTGTGTGTAAAACTCTGAAGTGTACCTGTGCATACTGCTTTGTAAAAAAGAAAAAAGAAAAAAAAACACTGAGGAAATTATACTAACTTATTTATGTCAAGCTTTTTGTTGTTTATGACTATCCAAAGTGGCATTTGTGCATTTTCTGTATGTACTTTTTATAAGTGTTTTTTTTTCACATTTTGAAATTGTGCAAGGTTGCAAACTGAGCCTTTTAAAGAATTTGATGTGGATTTGTGTACTGCTTGTTAAATGAGATGATTAAACTATAATGAGATCAACAGCTTGTTCTGAGTTGTTTCTGTTTGTATCAACAAATTCCTAACACTGATCTGAATAAAAATACACTCTCAGTATTTAAGACACTCTGTTTACACCCTATATCAGCATATGCACCAAGCCAACTTTTAGCCTGTTATTAACTTTCATATCAATAAATAAGTAATTTTGTAACAATTTTATAGGTGATAAATAATTTACTTTTAGGTGTTGGTTTAAAATGTCAGTATTTGGCAAAGCAATTCAGCTAGTGTCATAACACTAGGCCCTGCGCACACACACCACATGCACTCATATACACATATTATTTAATTTAAAAACTGCCCCATTTTAATGAAATGATGTTCAAGCTGCTTAAGGTAGAACTAAGTGCCACAAGAAGTACAATATTTTTAACTGATGTATTAGTGAATTAAAATGCCATTATACTGGTGGTATTTAACATCAAATGCCCATTCAAATGCCTAGATCGTTTCTTTAAAAGTATTTTATTTAAAGTAATTACAAAAATGACTAAAAATGCATATATTACTACTAATAAAAACACTATGTTATGGATCAAATGTAGTGCGATTTTCATCTTAACAAATGTATCCACCGGAAACGCTATCGAGTCATCTATAGTTTGTTTGGTCACGCATGTTTGGAAAACCCACACGTCCTCCAACATGTATCCCGATATAAGATAACGTGCAATACGTGCAATAACGTGCAATTCAAGTTACTCGACTTACACGTTTGGCCTACACTTAATACGGGCAATGCATTGCACGACAAACGCAGTATATGTCGCGCAAAAATGCTTTTTTGCACACCGTTTGCGCGTTTTATTGAATGCGCAACAAGTTGTGCGTAAAGCCTGTTGCGTTTCCTCCCTCCTCGATTCAGAAAAACAAGTACACGTCCCACGAAGAGGGAAAAAAGCGAAGATACTGACATTTGCTTTGTCCAATCAGACAACTATTAAGAAAAACACACCACTTACTGTAGCCACTGAGATCGGCTTGAGGCTGGAGTAAGCGTGTGTTTTGTACAGCGTGTTCCTATTCGCAAAGCGCAGCCCAGAATAAGAGCCATTGGTCAGATTGATATTTTTGCTGATGTTTGCGAAAGGGAAGGGAGAGGTGAGTCTGTCCCGAGGGTTAGGTCGTGTGGTGCTTTCTAAACCCCCGTCCTTTATCGCTTTAGAAAATCACGGCTGCCTATGACACCGTATTTCCGAGCTGTTCCTGCTGTAGATCACTCGCATTTTACACTGAATAATATGTGATACTTGATAACGTGATACAGTTGCATTGGAGACGATTAGTGCGGCCTGTTCTCGTGCATAAAAGCCGGAATATTAACGGAATATTAATATTATCATGATTATGACGTCTAATATTTATCGTGACAGCATGCTAGTGACGTTAAAACCTCGCCGTGCAAGACATTTGTACACACGAGTGAATGTTTGGACCAAACCAACTGTGTGTATTATCATTATCGTTTATTTATGTTTAAGGCTTTTGCTTAAAACATTAAATTGTTTTTGTTAAAAATATAAACATGTCCACAAATATTTTTTTTTTATTGTTGTACTTTGTAAAGAGGTCCAGATAGTGAGAAAAAATACATACACATGCCCACGTGTCCAAGGTGGGCAAGGGTGTAATTTAGGCAAAGGGTGGCCACTGCGAGAAAGCTTTAATATTTAGATATATATTCTAAATGTTATATTATAAAATACTGATTTTTAGTGACTACACAAAGTTTTGATTACAAATAGTATCCTATTTTAAAACTGTGTAAAAAGTGTATTTCCCACTATGGACCATACCAACTTTACAAAATATTTCATGTTGACTATTTATTAATAGTTATTTTCTTCAAAACATCTTTCCTCAGACAATGAGACAGTCTTTTGGTCAATTCGGTGAGAAGCACACTGTCACATCTTTTGATATATGATGAAACCGGTTTCGGGTAACTGCTGGAGTTGTTTGTACACCTCTAGTCAGTGTGTATTGTACAATTTAAAAGTTCTTAAAGTGGCAGCATGACGGCATGAGCGCTGATGAACTCACTAGCAGGCCGACACAATCAGTTCTGTTACAAAAGGAGGTGAGAGATTCTAACACAGATGTGAAACCACAGATGGAAACACACTTATGGCTCATTCAGTGGCCAAGGATACTGGATTGGTTTGCATGTAAATTTACAGTCACTTATTTTTGAAACCAAAGGATTTCATTGGGTTATTTGACCCGAGTTTTTTTTATGC
>JAZGTK010009749.1:0-16982 GCA_036877625.1 Ambastaia sidthimunki | reverse complement strand
AGTATGGTGTTCCTAATAATCCTTTAGGTGAGTGTATATATATATATAAAATTGAACTTAATTGAATACTACAGCTGCAGCAGACGATGACACAAACATTAATGTCACAGATACTACAGAAAATGAGCCAGATGAGGCTAATGATTGTTGGCGACAACAGTGTCGAATTTGTCCCGCCATTTTCAAAACAGACCGAAAATACTTTTACCACCTCTCATAACAACAAAGATTTTTAACGTATGTTTTGCACCTCTGTTTTAGCAAAGCATTTGTCACTGTCCTTAGAAAATGTCAGCAGCCTCCAAGCAAGCAAGCCAACAGGGTGACAGTGGCAAGAAACCAAAACTCCAGTGATGTTTAAATGGAGAAAAAACAATTGGGAGAAAACAGCTCAACTGGGCAGTCTGTAAAGCTGCAGTATTTTGGTCATACAGAAAGCTTATGGTAAATTTTAAGATATGGGCACAAACTGTCATAGAAACACATTGACCAAATAAAATCCTCAATATTTACATAATAAAAAATCTGAATAAAAATACTCCATTATTGTTTAAAATGTACTTGTGATTAATTTAAAGTGTTTGATTTTGGGAACCTCTTTGTGTGCACCATATGAGACTAGTTTTTAATCTGTCTGTATGCAGCCAAACACATACATTAAACACAATGTTTCCAGGAATGCAAAAAAAACATAATATTCTGGAAAATCTGGTCAATATTTCTTAACTTTTAAATTTAATTATGTTATTAGAAAATAAAAATAATGTACCTTGTCCATTCGGTCCTTCTGTACACCATATTTTCCTCCAAATCCCTTACAATAATCTACAGTGATGGAGAAAAAAGTAAAGAGCTTATTTGGTGACACATGAGTAAATGCCTAGAAGCTGAAAGGCAAATAAACAGGGAAGTAAATTTGGATTCCCTTATCCCTGACAGCTGGATTTTACATAATCTGTTTTAAACCACATCTGCAGGTAGATTGCATAAGATTGCTCTTTATGCGATAGTTTGTTGGTGAAGGTGTTATTATGGTTGGTAGAAATACAAAGGCAAGCTTGGACAACAAACACACGCAGTAACAAGTAACAAGCAGTAACACAACTGTTCCAGTGTGGTCTGAATTACAGATGGTATTTTGGCGACTGGTATGGCACAATTCCTCAGGTCAGGAATTCAAGATTAGGGTTGGTTTGGTTTCAGTAAGTAAATACAAGAAAAAACTGATTTAAATACAAATATCTTTGCTGAAGTTGATAATCAATTGTCAGTTTTAATAGGACACTAAAATCATGTAATTAGAAATTCTGTGTTTATTAGATAACAAAATCCATCAGCTTGTTTTGTCAGAATTTGCTGCTGTCTTTCAGTTAACACAGAAATCAGATAATCTGCTAATGGCGGGACTTTGGACGAGGCCCTCGCAATCAAACATGGTATATGGTGAACCCGCTGATGATCGCCATAGTTAAATTTAACTTTATCATCTTCTGAATTTGCAAAATGTAGCTCAAACACTTTGGAGCGCTTTTTTGTGGTTTATTGGGACTGGCGTTTACATTACTGGCAAAAAAAAGTTTGGGTCTATCTAAAAATTTGCACCTCTGTAGAAATCTGCAAAATTTAAAATTTTATCTTACCCAAGTATTTGATTCCAGAATTGGAACTGAGTGTTTTCCCCACCCTATAAAAGAATATGTTTTCACCTTTCTGAGACTCGTGCAGCTGCAGTTTTTCCTGGTGATCCCATCCCACTGCAGATTTGTCCTGACGGTCCGTCTGAACACCAAACTTTCCTCCAAAACCCTTCACATAATCTGACACACCAAAGGCAAGAAGATACGAGTGTGTGAAAGAAACACATGGACTGGCTGAAATGCTGTGACACATACTGAAACACTTGCAATCGTATTGCAGTTATAAATTTCTGTTGAGTTCACATGAAAATGCTCTTTTAAAGTTTTGTAAAGGTTACAGTGGCAAGAAAAGTATGTGAATCCCCTGAAATTAATTGGTTTTCTGCAGTAATTTGCCATAAAATGTGATCTGATCCCCATCTAAGTTAGCAATTTAACTGATAACATACAAACAATCCTAATTGCTTTGCTGCCACAGAGCCTGGATGACTGGGAAAATGAATTAAAATAAATCCTAATCTTACGCCATCTATACAAACATTGAGTCACAAGATTCATTTACACCTCTGTTTGAAAGACTGGTGTCAAATGATATAACCGGCAATCAAGCAGTGACCAATCATCTTGTAGAACTAAAGGTTGCATTGTTATGCCCTGATCCACTATGATTGTTATTTCATAGCGACAGTGTAGGCAAGGTTTTGGTTTCTTATGAAGTTTCACATTTATTTCTGGGGAATTGAGCACCACAATACTTCACAGGGAACGTGAGAGAAATGTCAGAGACAGTCTTTATACCATGGGTGCCTGATCAGGGTTCTTGCAGGTTTCAGTAAGTTAAATTTAAGACCTTTTTAAGACCTTTATGAGTGAAATTTAAGACCAACACGACGCGTTACTAAAAGCATTCGAATGATCCCAGAAATTCTTAAAACATTCTATTTTTATTGATTCAGTTACAGAAAAATATAAAAAAACCTCAGTATTAAAACAGATAATCAAAAAACCCATGGATGATAGATGACACAACTTCTGATATCCATATTTCCAGCTCAACACTAGTACAGGGCCTGAATTCCATTTTTAAACTGAGGGGTAATTCCCCCCTTACATGGGTCACATGGGGGGGATTTAAAAGATTATGGGGGGAGAATAAATTTTGACACATCGGGCTAAATTAATAATCTTCATTTATTTATGTCTACAGATTTTAATGTATGGTGGTTTTCAAAACAGCTTAACAACAACTGTATTAAAACTACATATTAATGCCTTTCAGAATTAGTGAATTTGACATTCAAGTTTTAGTTCAATTTCTTAGTTTTTGTTTATTTAAAAAACCTTTATACAAAATACACCATGCTTTCCTTCAAATTAACATTAAGAACTCTGTTTAAACTCTTTATTAATGTCTCTCAGTTTCAATGTCTTTCATGTGTTTCATTATTTTGAGTTGCTTTCATTTTTTGCCTTCTGAATAAAGAAGGAATGTCTCAGCTTTCTAAGATATAGCCTAATTATTTATTTCTAATATTTAAGCGTTATAATCTAGTCAGAGTGTCCGATTTTTTATTTTAAGAAAAAAAGCTCTCTAAGATTAAAAACCATTTTAGTGAATTATGCTTATTTCGACAAATTAAATAACAGTTAAGGAAAAATATATTGCATAACAAGCTGTTGGCGTCTCCTCGCGGTTGAAACATGGGCGTTACGTGAGAGATGATGAATATCAGTAAGCAGGAGACTATTTTTACATACTGTCCTATGTTCATTCATGTTAACTTTGGATAAAACGCGCATTTTAAGACAGGGAGATGATGATTTACTCGCACTTCATTGCGGCTGTGTCGAGTCAGCAGGCGCTTTATCCGCTCACGGTATAAAGAGCAAAACAGCATTTAATGTTTGAATTTTGGGATCCAAATAATATAACTTGGAAGCCGATACTATCTTCACAAGCAGCTCATTATGACTCCGAATATTAGAGCACGTCACACAGCCTTGTGTGTAGCAGGCTTTATAGAGTTCAGATAAGTTCAGCGCGACGCAGGTGACGGAGAGCACGCCGATGTGCTGCAGGGCTCAGCGACAGTCAGAGATGCCGGTGCTGCACTGTTTGTGAAATTAAATTGTTTGACTGTTTGAACCGGTGATTGCTTCATCTCAGATCAAATTATGAAATACATCAACAGACGCGAAAAAAGAAAATACATTTGTGCGGGAATTTCTCGCATTATAAAAGTTAAACTTGCAGGAATAGTTTAAAGTATGCGCAATCCTCGCAATCTTGTGCCGAAATTCAAGCCCTACTAGTACATACAACCTAACCCTACATATGTCTGAGTTCATCCTCTTTAGCACTGATCTCAGTTTTAAGGGCTTTCAATTCGGCAAGTTTTTCTTTGGCTCAGCTTCTCTCCAAGTCCAATGCCCTGAGAAGAGCGTACAGCTGCAAAAATCGCCGTTATCGAGCCAAGTCTCGTTGAACACACACTTCTCCATGTTCTTTGAAAACTATGCGCTTGACAACCCTGACTTGACACTGCACAAATTTGGTAGCCTACTGGACAAACTGGGAGTTTCCTACCTGCAGTGATCATGCAATGGGATTTGTAGTTTTATCACCACGTAGACACTGGTGCAGACCAGAAAACACAACCAACTTATGATTAGTTCTACAGCGTTTTACCATTTTATTTTCTGCAGACATTGCTTCTCAGGAATGAACGGAGGTAAGAATTTTAGGACTTGGGTAAATTAAATTTAAGACCTAGGATAAAAACCTGGGAGTTTTAAAGGCCTTAAATTTAACTTTATGAATTTTAGTCTTTTTAAAACTTTTTAAGACCCTGTGAGAACCCTGCTAATGCTGCTGCTGAAAGGGACAATTGCCTGCAGAGTTTAGCTCCAACTTGCCTCAACACACCAGCCTGGACGTTTCTAGTCTGCTTTGTAAGACCTTGATTAGCTTTTGTTTGATTAGGGTTGGAACTAAACTGTGCAGGACAGTCGCCCTCCACAAGCACGACTGGACACCCATGCTTTAGACTGTCAGACCTCCTACGAAACATAGTAAAGTTTAAGCAGAAACAGCCAGTAGATGCAACACACCAAACATAATAGTTGTTTTGATTTAGCTAATGAGAGGCCAGCTTTAAACTGAAATTACCTATAAGTCCTACAGGACACATGACAGTTCGGACACAAACCTTTCTGAGACTCATGTTTCTCAGTCTTGCCCTGGTACTCAAAGCCCATGGCACTCCTGTCCACTTTGTCAGTTTCCACTCCAAACTTCCCACCAAAGCCTTTGCTGTAATCTGGGGGGTCAAGAGGAGTTAATAAGTTTTCATTACTGTGATTGTGTGTTTAGGGTACTGGGGGAGCAGAAACAAACCTTTCTGTGACTCGTGTTTTTCTGTTTTGCCCTGGTAATCAAAGCCAACGGCACTCTGATCCACACGATCTGCCTGCACGCCATAGCGACCCCCAAACCCAGTGGCATAGTCTAACACAGTAGACAAAGCAACAGAAAGCAAAGAGGAGCAGGAGGGGTGGATTTAAGAAGTAAAACAATCACATTAGCAATGAACAGAAATGAGGCTCACATTATATTTTCCTACAAAAGAACACTTACTGTTAGTCTGGACTGAATTGTGAATGATTATATTTATTGCTTAGGTATTGCACATATGTAAATTGTATATATTGGCCATATTAAATCAGACAATATAATGGTCATGTTAAATTTATTAGCATTACACACGCTTCACTAGGTTCTTTCCTTAAAAATGGGTTTTGTGTTTTGTAAATAAAAAATCTATTTTAGCACCTTCAATGTAATCACCCTTTGCCAAATATGATCTCTTGGTATTTTACCACACTGAAATGTTTTATAACTATTATGAAATTAATGTGTTGGCAAAATTATATTTTAATTATAAAATTAAAATTTTTAATTAAAAAAGTTAAGGTTATGGTTGAGCTTTATTGTCATTCCGCTACACGAGTGGGCATACAGTGGAACGAAATTTCGTGTCTCACAGGACCACGGTGTTACACAGAGAGAAAAAAATAAAAATAAATCTACAATATACAATACACACCCCTAGACATAGAACAATTTTAAGACTATACACACTTTTTAATATAATCTATACATGATACCCTTACTGAGGGGGGGTAATCTAACTATACATATACTATAAATACACTATAAATGGTTGACTAAGGACATACACATAGCCTAGGACAGACAATACAAGTACCATACATGATAAGTTGTGCATGGTGGTAAACATTTTTTAGTTCTTATTGAATTCTTATTAAAAGTGTCTTGTGCTTGTGAAACTTAATTTAGATTGCATAATGTTTATGAGGTCTGTGGATGGGTTTTCAGAGGAGGGCATTGAAGTTGAGGGCTCTCACAGCCTGCGGGAAAAAGCTGTTGAGCAGTCTTGCAAAACAGGCTTTGATGTTCCGGTACCGACTTCCCGATGGCAGGAGCTAAAAGAGATGATGGGAGGGATGGGTGGGGTCCTTCACAATACTGGTAGATTTACTGGAGCATTGTGCAAGGAAAATGCCCAGGATGAAGGGCAGAGGGGCACTGATGATCTTTCCAGCTGTGTTCACCGTCTGCTGTAGAGTTTTGCGGTCAGCAGCACTGCAGTTTCCGTACCAGACAGTGATGCAACTGGTCAGCACACTCTTAATGGTACCCCTGTAGAATGTGGTGAGGATGGGTTTAGGGAGACTTGCTCTTTTAAGCCGGCGCAGGAGGTGTAGCTACTGTTGCGCCTTCTTGGAGAATGATGTAGTGTTGGTGGTCCAGGTGAGATCCTCTGTAATGTGCACTCCCAGGAATTTAGTGCTTCTGACTCTCTCCACAGTAGAGCTGTTGATGGTCAGTGGGGGGTGGTCAGCAGAGTTTCTCCTGAAGTCCACCATAACCTCCTTTGTCTTACTCACATTGAGGGACAGGTTGTTTGCACTACAGTATTCAACCAGTTGTGCCACTTCCTTTTTGTAGGATGTTTCATCATTGTTGCTGACGAGACCTACCACAGTTGTGTCATCAGCGAACTTGATGATGTGATTGGAGCTGAATTTGGCAGTGCAGTCGTGGGTCAGCACACAGCCCTGTGGGGCACCTGTACTCAGTGTTGTTATGCTGGAGGTGTTGCGGCCAACACGGACTAACTGAGGACTTCCAGTTAGAAAGTCCAGGATCCACTTACAGAGGGAGGTGTTTAGTCCCAGCAGGTTTAGTTTGTTGACGAGTTGTTGTGGGATTATTGTGTTGAATGCTGAGCTGAAGTCGATGAACAGCACTCTAACATAAGAGTCTTTATTTTCTAGGTGGGAAAGGGCCAGGTGTAGGGTGGAGGAAATTGCATTGTCTGTAGAGCGGTTTGGACGGTATGCAAAGCACTTCATCATGATTGGAGTCTATTGGAGTGCTATGGGACGGTAGTCATTTAGGCAGGACACAGGTGCTTTCTTTGGTACCGGTATGATTGTTGTGGATTTGAGACATGTGCAGACGACTGCCTGGCTTAGCAAGGTGTTGAAGATGTCTGTTAAGACATCCTTTAGTTGTGCAGCACAGTCTCTTAGTACACGCCCAGGTATGTTATCAGGACCCGCAGCCTTGCGTGGGTTAGGTGTTAGAGGTGTAGGAAGTCTTTTTGCAGGTGTGTTATTTTGCATCTCAAACCGCGAATAAAAGTGATTAAGTGTGTCTGGGAGGGATGTGTCAGGGGCTTGTAGTCAGTGATGGTCTGAATGGCTTGCCACAGGCCCTGTGTGTCTCTGCTGTCTGTGAACTGATTGTTGATTTTTTGAGCATATGACCGTTTTGTGTTCTTGATTCCATGGGACAGATTGGCTCTTGCTGTTTTGAGGGCCGCTTTGTCTCCATATCTGAATGCTTCATCTCTGGTCTTTAGCAGCCCACAAACCACTGCTGTCATCCACAGCTTCTGGTTTGCATGTGTGGTAATGGTCTTGGTGACTGTCACATCATCAATGCACTTTTTGATATAAGCAGTCACAGTTTCAGTGTATTCCTGCAGGTCTGTAAGGTTGTTGTAGGTGGCTGTCTCTTTAAACATGTTCCAGTCTGTGCACTGAAAACAGTCCTGTAGTGTTGAGGTAGCATCATTTGGCCAAACTGTGATGAGTTTTTGAACCGGTTTGGTGAGTTTCAGAAGTGGTCTGTATGCTGGGATTAGCATAACAGAGATGTGGTCCGAATACTCGAGGTGGGGGTTCGGTTCTGTATGCATTCTTTTCTGTTGTGTAAACCAAGTCTAGTGTGTTGTTTCCCCTTGTTGCAAAATTCACGTGTTGATAGAACTTTGGCAAAACTGTCTTTAAGTTTGCATGGTCACCGGCTATGATGAAAAAGCCGTCGGGGTTATTTGTTTGTTGTTTGCTGATGGCGCTGTACAGCTCACAAAGCGCGTCCTTAGTGTTTGCACACGGGGAAATGTAAACCGCAAATTTACAATTTACTAATTTACAGCATTGTTACACCATTGTTTGTTGAAGTACACACACAATCCACCCCTGCGAGTCTTACCAGACAGTGATTTTTAATTAAAAAAAAAAGTTTATATTTTAAACATGGCTTTAAAAGTTGCCATTAAATTATGCTTTACTTATAGTATTTGTACCTGCTAAATAAATATACAGAAGACTGAAATATACAGACTGACTAAATGGGGTATACGAACTGAATAATGGTGTACATTTCTTTTCAATTATTTTTAATTTCAATTATTTCACTCTTATATAATGTATGATGTATAAATATATGTTGGCTGTTGGTTATTCTGGACATCTAATACCAACATGAGTATCAAAACAGGTATTCATGAGAGGATATTAAGTGATCAAGGTTTATATAGCGAGTTAAGGCCGCCATGCAAGAGTGGGGTAGGTGCAAGTTGGAAATTGATAGGAAACAGTACACTGTTGACAAGCATTCAGATGTTGCTGGTTGTGTTTGTGCAGGCAAGCTGTTTTGAACCATGAAAACAAATTCAAACATTATCTTTAATAAGCTTTAGTAAGAAATGTTAATTCTTGATGTCCTTTGGGGCCTTTAAAGTAAAGAAAGAAAAATCACCTTTCTGCGAGGCATGTTTTTCTGTTTTTCCAGCATACTCGAAACCCATGGCAGACTGCAAAAGAATGAGATAACACTGAGCACAGAAACAACAGTCGACTGTCTGTCTCGAAGGTGTGAAAATTTACCTGGTCCACACGATCGGCTTCCACTCCAAATTTACCACCGAAACCCCTGGAGGTGTCGGTCTGGGAACAATGTTTGGACAGCTTGCTCTGATACTCGTGACCCACAGCAGACTGTAGGGATAAGAACAAAACACACTTTAATCCTGGTGAACTGACTTCCTCAAATGATCTCACATTTAATCAAGAAAACTTGAGAAATCAGTTTCCTTTTTTCAAAAGCTGCACAATATATGACATATGAAAATACTTTTGCTTCTGCTTTGATAGATATTAGGGGGGGGTTGGTGGATCTGCAAGGCATAAAGACCACTCAAACCAAACCTAGATGTGTTCAGCTAGAGGTCTGTGGCTGTATTTACAAAGAATACCAGTCCTTTAATATAATAATTGTACAGTAGCCTTCTTTAAACAATTTAATTTTATTGTTTATGGCAAATTAACAATATCCACTTTTAAAAGTGAAAGCGACATCTGTCAAGTAACAACTTCTACTTGAAATGTGACCTCTGCATTTAACCCATCCAGTGAGTAGTGAACACACGCATTACAAGCCGTAAACACACACACACCCAGAGCAGTGGGCAGCAGTGCAGTGCTCAGGAAGCAACTGGGGAAGGGTGCCTTGCTCAATAACACCTCTGTCGACTCTGGAAATCAAATTTATGACCTTTGGGTTACAAGTCCAACTCTCTAATTGATTAGGCCACGACTGTCTTTTTGTTCTGCTTTACAATGATCAGCAATATAAACTTTCAATGTTCTATAAAGTAATAACTTCAGCTGATTTTCCACACTAATCCAGTTTCACAATTTTGAAAGCTTGACAAAGTAATGCTTCCTTTGTGCTTCAGATTTTTTAGAAACAGGTCTTGTTTAAAATTATTTAAATACTTTGGTAAGATTCCTGAAAATACAGTATGATAATGAAGACAATCAAGAACATACATTTATGCATTTGGCAGATGCTTTCATCCAAAATGACTTATAGTACATTCCAGCTATACAATTTTTCAGTACGTGTTTCCTGGGAACCCAAACCCACATCATTTAAGTTGCTAACACAGTGCTCTACTTCTACCTATAGGAACACCTTGAAGACCCTTTAAAAACAACTTTTAAATAACTGCAGCAGTGTCAGGCTTGAGTGATTTGTTTAATAAAACAAAATGTCTCTTCCAGTAATTCAGCTGGTTGAGCAGGTGGCAATTACCAGTGGCAGTTCTGCAGAAACACACATAGTTCAATGGATAATCTCACCTTATCCATGCGATCTTCCTGTACTCCAAACTTTCCCCCATAACCATGAGATGCTTTGGGCATGTTCTCTAACTCCTTCTGCTTTAGGTCACTGTGCTCAGATGACACTTTCTCACGCAGCTGATGAATACTGAGATTACATAAGACCAACATTAAAGCACATCATCCACAAATCTAGACCTATACCACTGACACTTCTAAATCAGCAGCAAACTGGAGGATTTTAGAAGATGATATAAGGAAAGCTTCACAAACTTTATGTGTTCCTGATGGCCAGAGCCCTCCACCGTCTTGGCCCCCCATCGCTGCTCCTTCTCAGACACATCGTTCTAAGATTTGGTAAGAGAAAATGAACATTAGTAGGAAAGAAAACCTTTTAAAATAAAGAAAAAAAACATTTGGAACCATTCTGAACAAGCGGAAATAAAGTATGTGCAGAAGAAACGACTGCATTCTCATACAAGCATTACTGCCTATACAATAAACATTTTACTGCCTATACGGGTGATTCTCATGAAGACTGTCACACTGAGATCAAAATATTTTCCACCTCATTTCAGTACTTTTTTAACTTTAGTGACTAAAATAGAATGTGAACTTTTATTTTTTGATAAAAATATTAATATAAAATAATTTAATAGAATTTTATTCTTATTTCATGGCAGCATGATCCAGAATAATTCTTATTATCGTTACGGTAAACTATGAAGCGAGACCATAAATTATAAAACAATTTTTAAAGATTTTTTAAAAATTGCACAATAAATGAACATCACAGTCCATGAAAATGAATGATTTATATATTTTTAAATATATATTTTTTATTTAAAATTAGGTAACTCTCATTACCAATATACAACATGGAAAGTAGATTTTAGTTTTTCAAATAATTTCATTATTATCAAGAAATAATTAACAAAAACTCTTGTGGATAACAGATAAGGTACATATTATGACAAAATGGACAAATTTTGGCCCCTGAGACAAAAAACCTTTTAAAAAACTAGGCATTTTCATGCATAATGGTAATGAAAAGTCCACTGCGGAGATGAGAATTTATGTTGCGGTAATGAAAATGATTCAGTGAAATCAACTGATTTCAACTGAGCAAAAAACACAAGCAACTGATTGAACTGATTTAAGGTTTTTTGGAGTACTTTGCCCAAATTTCAGGCAAGACGCAGAAATGGCGTTCCAGAGGACGTTGCAGACATTGGCTCCAGGATGACTTGCTTAATGTCCTCTGGAAAGTACCAGACTTTGTCACCAGGAAACCTAAAAGATGGAATGTAAAACCTGTTCTCCCCTGCCCTGCTCATTGTGTCCACCTCATACTGCTCTGCCACAATCTATATTAAGCACAAAATTTCAGATTTTTACATTTAGGCTCATTCATGCAGTATAATTTTAAATATGTGCATTACTTTTAGCTTCCTAATTTGACTACCTGTATTATGTATGTATGTATGTATGTATTTCAGGGTTTTGAAACTCACTTTAAACTCAGGGCAGTTCATTACATTTAACTTTAAATGTCTCAACTGAAATATCTTTAACATCAATTAGGAAATCAAGCATATGCTTAACTTAATTTAAGCATTTAGTGCGGACACAGAATTTTTCAATAAATTCAAATACTTTTGAATTATGAAATAATGAATATAGCTGCAAGCAAAAATGATTAGGGTCAAGCCCTGATACAAAGTGAACTATGGGGGCATCGCTGATGGAGAGTTCAAGAAAGACATAACAACTAAAGCCACTTACAACAGCATATAATGGTTTAACATTTTTGACCAATAGGTAGCGATGTCACCAAATGTTTGATAAGGTAGTCAGGTTGTGGTCACAGTTACACATGCAAGGGTTCACGTTACACAAAAAAAGCATTACAAAGTTACAGAATTAGATGCTTCTTGACATTGTGCCATCAAAATTGAGGCATCATTTGACAACCATTTAAATTTTTATCTAGTAACCCCAGATGATGCACACAAAATATAGTGCAAATCAAACATACTGCTTAGGAGTTCGATTTTTTTTTTTTTTTACATAATTCATAATGGCTGACAGGAAATATGGTTGATATCACAACAAACTTGATATCACAGTACTTGGTATGGTCCAAGCAATCAATAGACAGCAGACACATGACATTTAGGTAAAGTAATCAAAGATTAGACGCATTTTTGTTATATCATTTGACCACTAGGGGCATTGACCCATACTTTGCAGGTACTCTCAGAGCATGGTCCCAAATAAACATACCAAGTTTTGTAAAGATACTCAATTGCAAGACATTGCTTTTTAAGTCAAAATTAAAAGGGCATGGATACCACTTGACTCTGCATGCATCAAGGAATCTATGAGTGCCCTCATGATTTTAGGACAAAAAATTCATAAGTCAAGTAAAAATACCCATTTTTTATATATCTGCACTGATTGTACTGTCGACCCATGGTTTCTGGTTTGAGAAGGTTTTAATTGTAATGGTGGGTGTTACTTGCACCACACGCATACCGACAAAACTCACGGTTACATCCGCAAACTCACTCAGCAGAGCTAGACCGGAACATGTCCCAGTCCACATCATTGAGCGCGTCCTGTAGCGTAGCCTCGGATTCGGCGGACCAGCATTTCATGTCCCGCCTGTCAGGAGCTTCCCGTACGAGCTTTTGTTTATATAGAGTGGAAATGTTCTTAGGGTCACACCATTTGTTATTAATCATGAAACAGAACCCACCACCTCTGCTTTTACTGGCCTCAGCAGTCCTCTCCATCCGTAGAACAGAAAAGATATCAGATGGCATTACAGCTTTGTCCGGTATCGAAGGGGTCATGTTTTAGACAGACAGATAATTTTACAGTCCCTTATATCCCATTGGAATCTTATCCTGGCTCTGAGATCATCCATCTTGTTCTCGAGTGACAGCCATTGTTCTCAGCCATTGTTCTCACCCGCCGAGCGAAGAATCTCAGGTGGCCACGTTGAGTTGGCGAGTAAATTGTTGATAAATCGGTGAGTAAGCTGGTTTCCGATGTTTAAAAGTGTTCTACTGTCGTATGTTATCAGTTCAGATGTAATGTGTGCGAAAGGTAAGTATTGTATTTGCAAGTAAATAAATAAATAAAAACACAGTCTGAGCGGAGCGTCCAGGATGTCGTCCGAATACGGCAGCGCCATCAGTTGCAGAATGGCATCACATGATGCATTGAATCGTCATGAGCAAAAAAATTAGAGGAAAAAAGGAATTTTGTTTTTGTTAGTTATTCATGTTTCAGGATAAACATGAATGAAACTTCGAACTGTTGGTGGCACTGGAGGGAGACTCCAAATTTGGTATGGTCACATTTCAGAATGCTATGTGTCAAAAATCCCTATGTGTCAAATTTCACAATTTTGCACCATTCCATAGACTCAAGAGTGGAAGAAGAATAAAATGAACACTAAGGCATACAATAGGGGCTTGACCCTTAATAATAGTGATGACATTATTACTACTACTATAAATAATAATAATAATGTGATATCAGGAAGCAACTAAAACACACATCACAAAGAGATGACAGTTGTGCATAAATCGAGTTACCCCTCCCACTTCTGGTAGTTTTCCTGATATTTCTTATCCTATGCGAATTGGCCATTAATATTACAGACGTCTGCTAAAATATTACAGACGGTGTGATAAAATTACATTACTTCACTACATTACACTTCCCTGTCCGACTAATCCCGCCTGAAAAGGGCTTTACCTGATAGAATTGTAACTATGTGGTGTAGTTCTCTACTACTATTCCATGTTTTAAATATTGAGATGCTCCTCTTAGTCTGTCCATTCTCCTCTGATTTATGCCATCATGGAATTCAGAGATCCAACACTCACTTGAGCTTTTATATGATAATTTTCTGTAAACTCCACAAATGGTTGACACTAGTGGACATTAACTCCACCCCCGACCCCCTCTCTCCGCCAATGACATCGACCATCACAATGTTTTACATTAGACATTGTACGATGTGAGTTTAGTCGACATCACCCAACCCTAGTTGACACCAGCATTCCACATTCACTTCCATCACCTTTCTATTCCTGGTGCCTGGTATCAACCTCAGCAGCTCATCTTCACCTTGTCTACATGCCTTGAGATGATGCCATGTGATTGTCTGAATAGATACTTGGGAGTAACTGAGCAGGTGCATGTAATAAATTGGCTGGTGAATGCAAAGGTCTCAGTGTTGTGAAGAATTAATTAATAATGTAATATAATCGCCCTCACTGGTATAAATGTAACTTGGTATAAAATATATTTTTTTCAGCTCTCAGTTTTTTTACTAAACATTAATATTATTTATTGGATAGTTGGCTAACTGTCTACATCCCTTATCTTGAAAATCAAAACAAAAATCAAACTGCGTTTGTAACCTCAAAGTCAGGGTCAGTCTCCCAGTCATCTCCTCCATCGTCAACTGCAACAGAAAGGGACTGACCAGCGGCTGCCTTCCACATCTGACAGAAGAAAAAACAAGACATTTAGATACTGTTTATAGCTCATGTAACGTTTCCAGTTAATGATGAAATGTGTGAAATACAGAGTAACAAGATTTGCCCACAACAGTCCTGTGTCCTTTAAAGATCTATTATGCTTCTTCACATTTTCAACTTTATTTTGTGTGAATGTTGCTGTAAAAAAAGGGGGGAGGACCCTGAAGCTCACAGTTAGGGTAAAAGGTGTAAGGGGCTGGCCTATCACAACAGACGTGGTCAGCTGACCAAAGTAGATTGGGTGACGAGTATAAGAAAACTAATGTATTTCCACCTCTAAATTATGTCGATGTATTCTAGAGGACCCCAAAAATAAAACAATTGAAACCTAACTTAAAATATAATTATGTAAATATGTTTGAAAAGGAAATATGGAATTGCAAAGTAATTTAGTAGAAAGTAGTCTTTTTTGCAGAAAAAATGGTCCAAAGTCCAAAGAGCAATATTACCTCTATTACCTTTATCACAAATCTGCAAACACTTATTTTGTAGGCAGAGGTCTATGGAAGGAGACCCCTATAAACCTTGTTTGACTGTTATACAAAAATCTGATCAAAAGTTTGAGATGTTGTAACAGCTTTGAGAATAAATTTGCACAGATTTGTAACAGATTGCACACTGCTCATTTTAGCACAGAAATCTTTCGTTTTGTGATAATTCACATAAGATTAATAATCTAATGAAATATTTAAACTTGTATGGACAACAAATATATTATTGGAAATCATGAAGGTTTTAGAAATAAATTATTGGTTATTTAAATTTTCAAATATAGTTTTTTTTTAGGTTTTGTTTAAAATGCCATGATACTGTCGTAATGGTAAACCCAGTATTATATTGTGAGCTCGGTAAATTGATAAACCCCTAATATCCATACAAATCCATCTAAGCTGTTTATTAGTTTATTAGCATATTTTTCCACATTTGCTGTTCACCCTAAAAAGACCTGTTCGCCCACAAATTACAGTGCTCACTATCAGTTTTTCAGAAACTGTGTCCTATTCTTTTTGCAATGTATCTAAACTTTCAGATTGACTGCAGAAGGTATGACCAGACTAGTTTATTTTACAATTTACCTTCATTAGAACAACATGTGAAACTGGTTAACGGTCACTTTAAGATTCCTTTTGATATTCTAAAAATAAATGCTTTCCCTAAATACAGTATACATCGCAGTAATGCAATGAAATATCTAAATTAGCTTCATATAAAAAAAAAACATTGTACATTCAGAAAGTATTCAGACCCCCATACTTTTTTTCAATTTTGTTATGATACAGCCTGATATTTTAGTCTTGGCTGTGTGCTTAGGGTCATTGTCATATTGGAAGGTTAACCTTCACCTGAGGTCATGAACACTGTGGAACAAGTTTTCATTGAGGATATCTCTGTACTTTTCTTCCTTCAGCTTTCCCTCAACCCTGACCAGTCTCCCAGTCCTTGCTGCATAAAACACTCCCACAGCATGATGCTGCCACCACCATGCTACATTGTTGGGATGGTATTGGGAAAGTGATGAACGATGCCTGCTTTGCTTCCAGACATAACCTTTAAAACTGAGGCCAACCAGTTCAATCTTGGTTTCACAGTCTGAGAGTCCTTCAAGAGTTCTGCTTTTTTGCAAACTCCAAGCAGGCTTTTATGTGTTTTGCACTAAAGAAATGCCTTCATCTACCAACTCTTCTGGAACTTTGGCCTATCTCCACACAGAATCTCTGGAGCTCAATCGGATTGACCATCGGGTTGCTGGTCACCTCTCTTACTAAAGCCCTTCTCCCCGATTGCTCAGAGTCCTGGTTGTGCAAAACTTGTGACACTGTGCCTCCGAGAACCTTTAATGCAGCAGAAATTGTTCCGTAGCTCTCCCCAGATCTGTGTCTTCAATCCTGTCTCTGAGCACTGTAGGCAGTTCCTTTAACCTCATGGCTTGGCTTTTGCTTTAATATGCATTGCCAGTTGTGAAGCCTTTTATAGAGGTGTGTGCTTTTCCTAAACAAGTCAAATCAATTTAATTTACAACAGGTGGACTCGAGTCAAGATGTAGAAACATTTCAGCAATGATCTAGAAAAAAAATGGAACCTGAGAATTTTTAAGTGATGTTTAAAAGGGTCTAAACACATTTACTTAATAATAAGTAACTGTGATATATATATTTTTTTCTTTTTAATAAATTTACAGACATTTCTAAAATTGTTTTATGTCATGGGGTACTGAGTGTAGATAAATGAGAAAAATTAAATTTAAAGGATTGTAGTATCAGGCTGCAACATCAAATAAAAA
>JAZGTK010009748.1:6890-16983 GCA_036877625.1 Ambastaia sidthimunki | reverse complement strand
ACACCACACCCGCCCTAATGCAAAGAAATAGCCCAAAATAAAAACATCACTTCACATTACATTACACACAAACTCACTCAACAGAACAAACGTTTCTGTCTCTAAATACAGTTTATCCACAAACACAGAATCAATGTCTGTACACGGGCGTCTTCACGGCGCTGTTGAGTCCCCGGGCATTGTGGGTAATCGCCCGGATTATTGATAAAACCTTAAACGTGTCTGTCTAACAAATCTCAATCGATACCGGGCGAACAAGAAGAGAAAAACTAATAAAGAAACGCACAACAGACGTCTCACTGCTCCACCGCGAGTCTCTCTTTCCAACATAATAAATAGCATCATTTAGTCGCCTAATATCACACACAGCTCCCTGTGGGCCCAAAGCTGCAGGGCGACACTCTCTCTCTCTCTCTGCAGCTGGTGGCAGTGTAGTAAACAGTGTCAGGGTTTGACCCCTGGGTCCCCAGGGTCAGGGTTCACACTCGGGTGATTAGTCACGTTTTAGAGCTAGCGGGAGTCAGGGGTGGCCGCTCTGCTCTTCCAGAGGCAGGGCGAGCTCTTGTGGGGCAGCCATTGGCACTTGGGCTGCACACACCTCCAGGACAGCTGTGACAGATCGAGACATGGGCTGACTGCCCATTCAGGAGGGAAATAAAGCGCCTCACCTGCCTGCAGGTGAGTGTCTGTGGCCTCCCTGGACTAGAGGAACATATTTGCTGAAAAATGTGGCCAAGAAGTTCAATGGAAAAATGTCCACAATATGAAAAATGGATCATTAGGAGACTTTTATTGTGTCCTAAACAGGCCCGACACAAGTTACTAGAGACAAGTCATTTGTCTGCCTGCTGCCCAATCAAGGCCAACCAGTGCACATCACGGCCAATAAGAGCCAATTGTAGCAGTGCTGCCCCAGAATTTCATCAAAACAAGGTATCTCAATCTCACAGGGTAGCACAACGTGGCTGTCTACCATGTGTAGCAGTCTTAGTGTATGCAGTGTCTGTGATGCCTTTAGATGTTGTCTAGGCAGGCAGTGCACTACATTTTGAAACAAAGCACAAGATGGAGAAAGAAATGAAAAAGAGAGAATTATATTGTGCTGCTCATTGCATCAGACTGGAGCGTCTCGCAGTGATGATGTCATGGCTGTGATGGATAAAGCGACAGATGTGGCGCTGCTTTGTCTGAGGAGGCCTGTCTTAATTCAACTAATGTGCTCCACACCGAAATCTAATTTCTCAGCTTAAAAATGTGCCATTTTGTTCTTTGTTTTAGGCAATTTCTGTCACTGCAGCAATTTAAAAAAACATCAAGTGATTTATAGAAGATTTTGAAACATAAAGTGTGTGTCTAAGCATGAAGTTCTGCACTGTGGACAGGCAGACAGAAAGAGACAAAGACAAGGGTTAAGGGTTATACATCATATAGAGTAGAGATGTGTGTGTGTCAGCTAAGCCCTGTGGCTATAATAACAAACTGATGTCAATCATATTACACACACTTCCTGTCACTTCAGTTGTGTGGGTCACAGTTTCTGCACTCCAGAGGTCAGAGGTCAATACTGACAGCCTCAGGCTAACAGGAAGGGAGTGTGTGTCTGTATCAGTGTGTGTATATAAAAATCATACACATTTAACTACAAAACAAACATGGTTTATATATTTAGAATGTACAGAGAACATTGCTGTGTTTGTTAGGGTGTTGCTGTTGTTGCTAGGGTGTTGCTAGGTGGTTGGTTTATTCTATTTTATGGCTATCTGTGTGTCATGAGGGTCATGTGACCTCACCTGCATCCAGCAGCATCCGGACAGTCTGAAGGTCATCAGCCAGAACAGCGTAATGCAGCGGAGTACAACCACGAAAACTAGCATGACTGCTCATCCTCTGATTACTGAACTCATCCTCTCTGCTCACCAACACTGAGAGAGAGAGACAGAGAGACAGGAGAGAAGGAAAACAGAGAGAGAAAGAGAGAGACAGAGAGAGAGAGAGAGAGAGATAAGAAAATGTGTGTGAAAATGTTCTGCAGCTCTGTTTTTAATGAACAACACGTTTCACACTCATATCAAATGTACAGTTATTCTCTGTACAAACACACACACAAATAAATCAGAAAACAGCAAAGCTCTTTCTTCTGTGACTGTACAGAAACATATTTTCTCTCTGGGCTGCTGTCAGGCGGGTCGTCACGGGTAAATAATGTCTAAGAGCCGGGATAATCACAACAAAACTCAATAAAGCGTCAGACAGGCAGAGCACGGCCATCAATCACACACACACACACACACACACATACACACACATACACACACACCACGGCCGGTGCTTCAGGGAAAGATGTTCCTTTAAGACCAAAAAATTGCCAACAAAACAAATGTGAGTAATATACATACATCAGCCTGATATGACACCTGTTCCGTGTGTGTGTAAGCAACACCAACAAACAACACGCTAAGCTAAAGTGTTCAGAGTGTGTCTCAGGGGCGGTAGAGTGTTCAGAGGGTGTCTCAGGGGCGGTAGAGTGTTCAGAGTGTGTCTCAGGGGCAGTAGAATGTTCAGAGGGTGTCTCGGGGGCGGTAGAGTGTTCAGAGGGTGTCTCAGGGGCGGTAGAGTGTTCAGAGGGTGTCTCAGAGGCGGTAGAGTGTTCAGAGGGTGTCTCGGGGGCGGTAGAGTGTTCAGAGTGTGTCTCGGGGGCGGTAGAGTGTTCAGAGTGTGTCTCAGGGGCGGTAGAGTGTTCAGAGGGTGTCTCAGAGGCGGTAGAGTGTTCAGAGGGTGTCTCAGGGGCAGTAGAATGTTCAGAGGGTGTCTCAGGGGCGGTAGAGTGTTCAGAGGGTGTCTCAGGAACGGTAGAGTGTTCAGCAAATAAATACATTTTCTACAACACCAGAACTGTGTCATAATCATTTCAATCACATTATTTAACACAGTTAAACACCATGTGTTTTGCCTCTGAGATTCTTAAAGTGACAGTGTGGCAAATCAGAGCTCTGATATCTCACTGTGTTTACAACACTGTTTCTCACAAACAAAAAAGATGAAGCTGACAGCAGATGATAAAAGCACATCCTGTGTTCTCTGAGAGGAACATACGGGCGAACACCTGCCCCATCACCCTGTTTACAAAACACACCTCAAACAAAGAACTTCCGTCTGCTTGAGAAACACCAGAGCGCTCACACGCACTCACACACACACACGCACTCACACACACACGCACGCACACGCACTCACACACGCACTCACACACACACACCTCAGCGGAACATGTCCAGCTGTTCAGCACTGCCTCCGTGTATCAGACAGGTGGTACAAGCACAAGAGGTCAGTGAGTGTGTGTTGGTGTGTGTGTGCATGGGAAGCTACATTTTAGTTTTCCTTCAAACTGCTGATATGTTTTATTACACAACATGCTACTGAAAAAATATTTTATATATATACACATTTATACATACCCCGACAAAAGCCATATAGAACTATGTATCTCTCTGTATACATTTATGTTAATAATTACCAAGCAATCATGAACTTAGTTAAGGTGAAAATATTAGACACCTACACAGATAAATTAATACTGACTAAAACTGACAAGAAGAATGTTTATTATTTTATTTTTTAATGTTTATAATGTTAACAATTTATTAATGTAATTAAACACAGTAAAGTAATAGACAGTGGTTATTTATAACAAAACATAAGACATTAAACACACGTCTTCATTATATTTACATCTGAACACATGGCCGAACAAATGGTGTCAGGAAGTGTTTGAATTTGACTTCAGTCCCATCAGCCGTAGAGTTAATGGAACAACATAATGTGACATAAACACAGTTCAGATGAACACTAAACACTGCTGCAGTCTGGACTTCAACCTGCTATAGGTGACAAACTGAGAAACTAAGAAAATGAATAGGCCTTAGGTGTCATTAATTGCTTTTTTCCATCACTTTTTTTTAGCATTTTCAGTTTGTGCTTTTGACATGAGAGTCGCAGAGAGACATTATTGTCACGGCAACCAGACACATCACCAACTGATGAACTCAGAAAGACGTTTCCTGCTCCACACAGACGACTCTGAGGAATATCTGAGAAATAAACCGGTCTGGTCACTCCAGTCATCAGTGTGCTGAATAACATGTGGCAAAAGCAAATGAAAGGCCGTGAGACTCTCTCCTACTAGAATTCATCTCGTCCTGTTCCCACTCACTCCACAATAATCCCTGTACATTCCCACCACCGCTCGCCCTTTTCAAGCCCTAAATGAGGGATAACCCCCCACTCCAGAAACCTGCTTCTCACTTTCTCTTTTCTTCTCTCTGGAGTGAGGCGTTGTGTCTTCGGTCGGAACGGTCAACAAGAGTTCCTCTTCGTTGCTGCTCTTTGGAAACGTGAATGGACATTTGTGGGTGGTGTCAGAGTGCAAACACAGTCTCACACACATCAAAGCTCAGCAAACATCTCTGTCTAAAGCACATCCTTCTTTAAAAGAGCAACAGTCTCAGATTCTCATCATGCTCGGGATGGTCCTCACCCACCCAACATATTTCCAAAACTTACTTTTTTTTATAGGGGAAATATCTTAAAAATGTTCTGACATAAAATGAAGAATATCTGAGATTCTGCAGTATTTCTGGTCACTAATCAAATGTGAGTGACTGTGTGACATTGAGTGTGTGAACTTCCTCATACTGAAGGTCAGACGTTCTATTCCATTGAAGCTCATGAGATGTTTCTCACAACATTCTCAGATGATGATGGAGAAGGTTTGGATTCAGGTTTGGATCATGCAGCTCCAGTGATGTCAGTTAAGCTAAACATACCACATAAGTAAAACTCTCCTAAATTCACTTTTGAGCTCATCATATGTAGAAGTGAAAGTATTTTAGCTGCTGGTCAACATTTCTGTGAAGTTGCTCAAAACAGCTAAACTACAACTAATACAAATAAACCCTCATGTCAACTAGTCTCACAGAGTCAAACTTAGGTGCTCAAACCATCTGGACAACAACTGATAACTTTCACAGGAAGAGAGGATTGACATGTACAGTGACCAATCATGGCTGGATTTCATGTGACTTTCAGAGGTGGAGAGACTTGAAAATACAGAGCACCTGTCGAGGCTGCTTTCGACCTGAGTGAGTTGGGAATAATGACTGCAGTCGTACTCAAACACCTTTTATATTCCAGTCCACATGGACGTGTGTGCCTGTGCGTGACGCACGGAGGTGATCAATATGTACTTACTTCTGTCTGTAATGTAAGTGAAACAGAGAGTGTGTGATCGGCGGTGAAAGCTCTTCATACATCATGGCCAGTGCAGTGAATATTTCTCTGTGTGGGCGGTTCCCCATCTCCCCTGAAGCTCTGATTGGCCACTAGGGGCTGTGAATGACAGGAAGACACAGGACTGTGCATCACAGCAACAGTGAGTTATGCTACTCATAACAGACAGAGAGAAACACACACACACACACACACACACACAGACACACAAACAAAGATAGGTACACACATGTACACACACAAACAAAGATAGGTACACACATGTACACACACAAACAAAGATAGGTACACACATGTACACACACAAACAAAGATAGGTACACACATGCACATACAAAAACTTTGCATGAAGTGAAGTGTTTGTGATAAATGATGATTTTTCAACAGGACTGATATGAGTGACACTTTTATCAGAGAGGCGTTAACACACACAGACACACATGAAGACATGAGGAGGATCACAAAGAAATATTTCATCGGTTTGACCAAAGTTAAAGAAGGTTAGATTAAAAATGAAAAAACAAAAAGTTAAAGTGACCACTCATTGAATTACTCAAGCAACCCAACAAAATCACAACAAGACAATACAGATGAATTTAGCATCACACACTGGAAATGATCTGTCTGCACTGAGACATTAATTTTACACATAAGCATTATTAATCATGTTAATATGTCCTTTACTGACATTAGTTCATGCTGATTTACATACAATACATCATAAATATACACAAATAGGGTCAGACGTGAGAATGTGGGAGAAATGTACTAAAATACCATGAAAACAACGGCACTGTGCAAAAAATGATAACATCCTAAAGCAGTCTTATTTGTACTATTATTCTCTGTTTGTTTTTGTTTCAGTGTGAAATATGAGCTGTTTGCAAGACTTTATCTGTAAGTGTGTGTGTTGACTCCTGTTTCAATAAGCAAACTCCAAAAACTGGATTTAATGACCGCCTTCCTCTTTCTCCTACTGTTTCTGCCTATCTGCCTAAAGAAACTTTAATTCAATTAAATGAAGGATTCTGTGGGTATCTGACACACAAGCTCTGGTTTGGCATTCTGGGTAAAAGGTTCACACAGACACATTTAGAGAACAGACACATAAATGAACACAAACACACACTCGTGTATGAACTTCTGTGTTACTGTGTACTACAGCAGTTAATCAAGCAGTAATTAAGAGCTCAAGGTAATCAGCTGTGAAAAACACACACACACACACACACACACACACACACACTCTGTATCTCACTTGTGCTGTTGGTTTATTGAGGCCACCATAAGAGTTGTCCAACCCAAACAAAGACGACTGGATCCGACCTCTCCGCCAACAACTGAGACAAACAGAGAGATAGAGAGCGACAAAGAGAGACAGTTTTCTTGTAGAGGAAAGAAAGTGTGTGTTTACAGTAAACGGTGAGCTCTGAAACTTGCAAAGAACTGACATCTAACTTAAAACACTTAACACATCTGCTGTCAGACACACACTCCTCACAGCCATCTGCACATTTACCTTTGGGGCTTAAAATCGAGAAACCCAAAACACACACACGGCTGGTTCTTCAATTTCACACAGACGGTCCAGTGAAAGACAGCTGTGTGTGTGAGTGTGTGTGTTGGTTGAATCTCTCTGGCTGAATGCTATTCATGTTTAGTGACATCATCCACCAGTTCCTCTCATAGGTCGTTTCTTAAACAATAAACATCTCAGTCTGTCTCCAAACACACGCACACGTTACTGAGTCCTGGTGAAAATATCTTAGTCACTGTTTTTTTATCTCTTTAAAGCAGAACAACATTAATCCCTAATTGACACACGATTATTCTCATCTGACAAAAAAGTTCCACAGCCAGATATTATAATAGATGCCTTCAAAATTAAACAATTGGGACTTTTCTTTAATTTATTTGTTGCCCATATATTCGCTTAATATTTTTTCACTTTTTCATTTGTTCAGGTGTAAAACTAATACTTTTTCTTCACAGACATTTATATTTGTTTATATATCGATGTTTTACAGATAAACAGTCTGTGTTTATGTACTTCACGTTCATATTGAAGCATACATATATACATTCATACATATATACATTCATACATATGCACACATAATACATGAATAATATTTCCTTCATTTCATTTATTTTCTTTTTATTCAGTTTTGTTGTTGTTGTTATCCTATCTACTGTTTTCTTTAGTTTGTAGTTATATTCATTTTGTATGTACATTTATTTTTTTAATTTTGTGAAAAAAAATACAGTGATTAAGTGGAGCCCTTTCGCACCTTCCTTTACTGAATATCATTTTTGTAACTGTATAGTTACATTTACATTTATTCATTTGGCAGACGCTGAAGCGACTTACAGTGAATTCAAGGCACACATTTTTTTATCAGTACTTGTGTTCCCTGGGATCGAACCCACAACCTTTGCGCTTCTAACGCAACGCTCTAGCAGTTGAGCTACAGGAACGTATTATTTTTAAACTGTATATATCTATATATATATACACACACACTTTTTTTGGCATATATATATACATTTAAATTCAATATGCTGAAGCAGTGTCAGATGCCCTCTGAAATGATGACAGATAAGATAGTTTTAAACACCTCCTCAGTGTAACTGGATCTGACAGCATCCAGAAGAGCTTCAGCTGAGATCACAGCAGACAAACATGTTTAGTGCTCTGTGCTGCAGATGAGTGAGGACACCTCCTCGTGTTCTTCTGAGAACACACTTCACACACTGCTCTCGCTCATACTCAGACAGTCCATTACGTCTACGGAAAGTCTCCATAAAACATGAAAACCCAACGTGTGTGTAAGAGTAATTGTACCTCTTTCGTCATTTTTAAGAAGAAAGCGACGGCGGCAGCTAAAATGACGACCGCGGCGTCGCGTGACCCGCTCCCGCCGCCCCGCGCGTCTCTGTAGCGCCCCGCAGCGTCAAGCGCCGCCCGGCTTCTCCTGCGGACTTGCGCGCCACCTGCTGGTCAGTTCGAGGTAATGCACGTGAGCCCACCCGCTCACGACGCTTTTCCTGGACGCGCGCAAGCCGCCACAGGGAATCGTGGGAAATGTAGTTTCATAACATTTCATTAGGGCTGCATTGCTCACACTCATAAAACTGTAAGTACTGTGCCATTTGCCATTTTTGGACTGGTACTACAATATTGTAGACACTCACCGTTTTTTGACGTGGTACTATGAACAAACACATGCTTTGGGGCATGAATCTTATCATCTTTGACATGATCCATATTTAGAATCAATAAATCAAGATCAGTATTTCCTTGCATCTGAGATACAACAATTATTTCTTAAGATGTATAGTCTGTGCTTCAGGTCAGATTTATATTATGATATATAATAATCTATATGAATCTATCTGAATCTATAATCTATAATAATCTATATCGCCCCATCTGCCGGGGGGCGCCTAGTGAAAAAACTCATGAGCAATTTGACATACAGGCTGCTTGTGTAACGTGCATTCGGCCCCGAGGCTTCATTACATCCACTCACTGTTTGAGCAACTGCTGTCAAGATTGTTTTTGGTAGATGTTTGTGATCAGTAAGTCAGTTCCCATCACAGATGTCCTTCTGGCTGAAAAAATCTGGTTTACCGGTCTATGTTGATCATAGCTGGTTTAAGATAATCTGACTCCTGGTTCATTATGACACCATGTCCAAAATTGCAAAGTGTTTTTTTTTTGTTTTATCAGATTTCCATTTTCTTTAACCATTTCATGGTAAAATATAAAGAATAAAAACTGTAAAAATATAAAAACTGTTTTCATTTTTGTTTATTGCTGTCATTCAGTGTTTTTTGTGTAATAAAAATAAAGATGGGAAATTAATTTGTTAACTTTCTTGATGTGAAAAAAAACCAATAAATTAAAAAATAAATCCTTAGATGCAAAACATCCGTTTATAATAATAGGCTGAGGATAAACACGTCAGCGTTGTTCTTGTGCACGGGAGTGGGCGGAGTTTAGCTGTCCGTCAAATGTGTGTGTGTGTGTGTGCGTGTGTGTGACAGAAAGAGAGAGAGCGCGCCCCGCCTCATCATCATCATCATCACATACACACCGGTGTGTAGCAGCCGCTTGTGCGTCTCACAGAGAAACACGATCCTCTTTATTATGTTTATATGTTAGTTTATACATTTATATACAGTCGCGAGCGTGTAACTGGATAATTAAAGTGTCGCTTCCGCACCGGAGCGCCGCGCGTCACACGCCTGCGGAAAACACACGTGAACATATGTTTGAACATCAGACCCATCCGATCTGAATCACGGATCCGGTCCGACACTCGGTTTAGGGGAAAGCCACCCGACACGAACGCGCGTTTATTTGCGCTTCCCGTTTGAACATCTGATTACCGGCTGCTGGAAATAAAAAAAAGAAAAATTTCACCGTTATATGAAACTGTGTCAAAGATCAGCGAAACTCTCCAATCGCTGCAGATTTCATTAGTTTTCTTTACACACTAGGATCCGGTTTCATCTCCGCTTATTACTTCCTGCACCAGGAGCTACAGCCGCAGGTTCGGGCGGAGCAGGATGATGTCCGGCGAAGAGGTTCTGATACCGGATGATCGAGCCTTCAGCAGGTTCAAACAGGAGTGTCAGTCGGAGGACGGCTGGAGTCTCGGCTATAACAAGAACAACATCACCGTCTGGATCCAGGTGTTGGAGGAAGAGAAGAGCTTACACAAGATCAAGGTGAGTTCCACACCAATCTCACAGACCTGCAGCTTCAGGTGATGGTTCTTCACGTCTGTGAGGTTCTTGT
>JAZGTK010009747.1:0-16983 GCA_036877625.1 Ambastaia sidthimunki | reverse complement strand
GTCTTACCGTCTGCAGTAGAGACTCAAGTTGGCTGAGCTGTTCCTCACACATGCCTGACTCCATCTGCACTTTACTGACAATCTGTTGGAGACGCTCTAACCTGGATGACATTGCATTAACACATACATACACAAACATTAAATGGTCAGTATTGAGTGGGAGGAGCTCTCATAAACAAAGGTTATGTAAAATTTCAGTAAAATAGAGGCATTTTAACTAGTGGTCTCAGACCTTTGGATTACATTGTCTTTAATCAAGCATGAACTTAAAGTACAAACTAAATATGAGATTGCTAAATTTTACCACTAAATGTAATGCAGATTTTAAAAGAAATATAAACAAATATAAACAAACCTAAAAGTACTCTGTCCCTAAAATAACAATGTGCCAATTTTAAAAAGCAATAACCAATGTGAGAAATATATAACCCACAGGACAAAAAATAGGATGAGACAAAGCTCTTGAAAAACAACATAACCAATATTTACCACAAAACTCACAGTTTTCCACGATGAAGCAAAAACTCTAAACCACAAGGGTCTGTTACAAAAGCCATTTGTTAGAGTCCAAAAGCAGGCATTCCGCAAAATCCATATAAAACCATAATTTTCCTGTAATATTCCTGTCATACGACAGACCAAATCTCAGCCAGGGAGAAGGCAAACTGTTGTGTTGCTTACTCAGCCATTCCACAGCCTCTTCATGAAAGCAACTGTGTGCTGCATATTACTCCCATCCAGAAAGAAGAAACACTGTCCTGCGACAGGAGATGTGCCCTGTTCTTACTAATACACCCTCCTCCTCTAGGTAAAGGTAACTGACATCTGTTTTCTCCAATTGCACCTTTCCTAACAACCTTTTTTATGTCAACATCTATGATATAGCTTCAGTTTACAGAAGGGTACAGAAGGAAAATGCAAAAATGCAAAGACATTTACATGTGCGTTAAATATCCAAATATTTTGAGGCCACTGTATGGACCATTGCTAATAGCGTGACTGATTCTAGAAGCTCAGTTTCAGGAGTGCTCCACAACATCTTGTATGGGCACCCCTCCCTCAACCCACATGCCATACCATTCTGATGAAGAACATCCTGTTCCAGCACAGCTCTAATTTTGTTATTCTCCTACAAATCTTATTAGTCTAGAATGTGCTTGTATAATCTCTTCATGGTGTAATAGGGGCTGAGCTAATGTCAGGTTTAATACTGGTAAAGTAAAATGTTCTATTCCAGTCAGTCCCTGTCCTTTTATTACACGTGTGTAATGGACGTGTGGTGGTCTTCTGATATGAGCAGGCAAAGTGCAAAAATCCTGAGAACATCCTGCTTACCTTTCAAACTCTATTCTAAGCAGTCTCTCCCTCTCTAGAATGGCTACATGGAGTCGCCCCCATTCCTTCTCAACATCAATGGGGTGGTAACCAGGGGGCACCTTAATCTGCCCAGCATGAACTGCACTCTGTGGAGAAATTCTGTGTTAGTAAAACATTAAAGGCATTCTAATGGACCTAACCCAGTTTGGTCCCTCTCATGTCTCAGGTTACATGTTTAAATCTTAAAGATAAAGCAGATTCTAGCATTATAAATTTGCATTATGATATAAAACTTTACACTTTAGTTTATATATACAAACCTCAAAGGACTGGTAGAGGTGTTTGGAACGGAGCTTATCTGACTCTTTGGCGGGCAGCTCTGTTTCCTTGAACTTTAGAAATTGACGCCACAGAATCTACAATATAAAAGCAAATAGGTGGGTAAACTTAATAAAAAAAGCAAGAATAAGATCCCACTTCATATAACTACTTTTTAATTAATCCAATTTGAAATATTTTTTTAACAATATTACATATTGACTTTATACTCCCCACAACAGGTATGTATGAATTGCTTGAGAATCTTTTGTATATATTTAAAATGAACGTATACTTTACAACATTATTAGTCATCTAGCCTGTAGTGATATAACTGAGCATTCTTTTACAAAGCAGGTAAAATAAATACCATGCCCTCAGACCAAGATGATATTCACATTACATAGCCGCCCCACCCTGGCTGGAATGATCCATTCAAATTCAAACAATAATGTTCTAACACAGATTTCCTGCTATTCATTACAAGGTGTCCTATGACATGACTCATGAACTTCTAAGGATTATTTCTACATGTAACATGAAAGCAAAAAATTAGGATATAAGTCTCAGCATGATTCACGGTGTTGGGAAAACACATTTTAAAAGTGTAATTTGCCAAGCAACAAGCTATTAAATCGTTAAATTACTCAATTGCTCATTTGAACTACTTATTTTAAATATATTACTAACAAACGTCACACTTTATTTAACAATCAAAGCAGCTTATATCTGGAACTAAACGATAATGAGATCAATTAGGGTCACAGGATAACCTAAACAGATACATTTAAACTACATACCACATACATTTTAACTAATAAAAATAGAAGCACCTATATATAACTGCTTTTTAATCCACGCAAGGGATTGTCACGCTACAAAAAAATTGAAAAATGATAATGATAAATCCAAAATATCCAAAAACCACTTGCACAGTGTTATATATTTTGTTGAATTGTGTACTTACACATTTGTGTTACACATAAATAGTAACTCTTTTTCAAGTGTTGTGGGTATGTTTATATGTACAGTAGTTTTAGTATGACTGTTTGAACACATAAAACTTTTGCATTACCCTGCCATTTAATTCGATAAGTAGTAATTTCAGTAGTAATTTTGCCTTAAACATTAAACAAGTTACTTGTGGCTAATTTATTATAATGAAATAAAATCATATGATCAAGCGTAACGGTTACAAAGCTTTGTTTCATTATCTCATCCATTAACATGATGTTAGTATTAAATATGCAACCTCTAGCTGCAAAAATTACATATTGTGCCTTTAAATTATTAGTGTTGCTACATTCCCAAGACTGGGCATGTGCCATGCTGTTCACCCGCAAAACATGTTCCAGGGAAATCTTGCTGGTCAAACTAGTTAAGAAGCCTGGTGGGAACACCGGCATTTAAAACACAACAAACTGTATGCTGGTGACCAGCTGATGCCCTCTTATGGATAATTACATATAAAACCCAGACACAACAGACAATGAAGACTGCACGTCATTCAACTGGATATGAATAAGGTTACTAGTAGCAACCCACACCACAACACAACAGCAGACATTAGCGTTCCTCACCTCAATCTCTTCATAGCTGCTGGGAAACTTTCTCTCCTCAAAGATGACAACATGATGTCTGATCCACTGGAGTAGGACAGTGACCAACTCATAGTATTCCTGCCAACGTAGTTCTAGCTCCTGCAACCAAGAAAACAGACAAACATCTTAGAGAAGAACAGGAAAGCTCTTTTTCCCCATGTGCTAACTCACTCAGTCACTAACCACACTCTATCAATTAGGTTTAGACAAAGCCTTGTTTGATAACCACACATCCAAGTGTAAAAATAGTAAATACAGCAATGGATAAATAAACTGATAGTCTATAGCATAACTTATATGGATCATTTAATTCTTTACATAATTAGACATAATAGACACTGATGATGTAAAGAACAAATGTGATCAAATGCAGCTGACAGCAACTGGTTCTTGTTATGCAAGCTGTAAGCTGTTGTCCAATGGCCGAAATCCAGATCACACAAAATTCAGTTCAACAGTTCACCATCACTGGTGTATATGACCTTCTTTTATGAGTCCAACCCAACTGAAGATGAAACAGATGTTTAGCTTTAATATCTTGGTGGTGGTACTTCTTGGAGAGGGAATAGCATGCTACAGTCAAGCACTACTGTCAGCATGTCTCATGGGCATCTTCATGTAATGCATCATTGTGTAAGAAGAGCAGCTCAGACATTCTGCAAAATATCACTATTTGTGTTGCACAAAATTTCATTTTTGGGTGAGCGATCTCTTTAAGAGTTCCACAAAGAGAGAAGGAACTGAATAAACATTTGTATTGTCAGAGAGACACTGATGACTATTTACCAATTGCATTGGAATGTTAAAGAGCAACAGAAAACTCTTAAGCATAAGCAATGGATACATTATTAGATTGAGTTCCACCCCACATTGACTTCATGTGCTATGTGCTGATTGACTGATTTGATGACATGAGCATCTTTGAAGCTGTGATTTTAATTAAATGAGAAGAAGCACTCACACTGACTTTGACACCATCCTGGACATCAGGAACACGTGGCATGGCATCATAAAGGGAGGACACGTATGTGATTATTGACTTCTCATCAGGATGGGGCACATCCACATCTGAATCCATCAAAACAAAATGCATTCATGAATAACTGTTTTCATTTCACGAAACTCCATTAGAAAGTGAGCGCTTTACATTCGAATCATTTATCCAACTAATTTCTTCCACCGGATATTATAAAGAAAAAATAAATTTAACCAATCGGCATTAAGATGAATAACAACATTACACAAAGTAATAAATACTAAAGTACAAGACTATGAATGTACATTTTTTAGCAAAGGAATCGTTTATGCCTTGAAGTGCCTTGAGCACTACTGTAATCAGAAATACTATCTTTAGAAATAACAATACTTTCCTTTAACTATCCTCAAGCTATTGAAGTTTATTCGTTAGATAGACAAATTATGGTATTGAATCAATACATTGAATCAAGGTTTCTAGTGTAACTATTATCTATAGAAGTTTCCTCAGTTTACAGAGTTACTGTTTTTAATATTACCTTCTGGGTCAAGCAGTCTTGTGACCCCAAGATCTCGTTCTGCCACAGAAAACGCCTGCTCTAGGTTCTCCAAGTTGGTCTGGCGATGCACCTTTGCCATGTCAATAAGCCTGGGCCTGAGGAAACAAAAATACTTTTAGCGACTTTTATCCAAAGTAACTCGCAGTGCACCCAAGGTACTTTTTAGCAAAGCTAAAAACAATGCATGTAAATACATGTTCTGCATTTAATTTGCAAAAAAAACAAGGAATAAAAACATAAAATGTAAAAATTTAGGATCAAGCAAAAATCTCAAATATTGCTGGGTAAAATAAGCTTTTAAAATAATAATAAAATAAGGTATAGTACACTAGAAAACACTACAGGGGAACAAAATTACTTTTAAGAACCAGTTAAAGTGTCCACCTGCTCCATAAATCCAAAATAACATCTGTATCCTGAGGGATGGAGCCATACCTGACATGCCTTAAATACCCAGAGAAGGGAGAGGCTCAGAACAACATAGAGTGAACAAAATCTATACAAAGTCAATAAATGATTCCTGCCATACAATGATTGCTATAACCTCAAAACCTTAGGATTCTACACCACAGAATTTCTTAAACTATAGTTTGTTAGAAATGAAGCACACCCAGACAGCTTGTGGAAATGTATTGTGGAAGGTAGGGTAGAGAATTCTCCAGCGTGGCATGAAGAGTTTGCCACCATGCTCAGATCTTCCCTTCTGAGCCCTCTACGGAAATGCCCCAGCTCTCTCTTTGATAAATGATTAGCCGAACTCCATCCTGGTCCATCTCCTGTATGAGAATCCCCACTGGAGCAGGCCCCTGGACTCTGGGAGCCCCAGCCAGAGTCAAGTGAACCCTCAGAGGGGATATCTTCACATACCATGACCACACGGTCCTCCACATCGTTAACAGAAGCCACAGTACTGCTTGAGTTGGTACGACGCTTCTTAAAGGACAAGCGCCTTTTCATGTTCAGCATCATTGTGTCCTCTGGGTATGGCTTGCTTTCCACAAGGATTTAGTGTCCCAAACCATGCAAACACTGCTTCCACAAATGTGTAATATCAGTATCTATTTTCCTGGAAGGTGTAAACCAGGTTCCAGGTTTTAATTATTCTTCTTCTGTTTTTCAAATCTTTTCTCTTCCAAAGAGCTCCAAAAGAGAAAACCAAAACTAGTGCTTGCAGCGCAGATGGTGCTTGTATAAGTCTCTTCATCATTTCTAAGAGGAGTTAAATCTGACAACTCCTATGGGTGTTCCTGACAAAAGCCTCAAACTCTCTCTCAACTGAGTGGGGCGTAACCCAGCATTGCAGGTACATGTTTTGGGAAAGGTAGCCTGGGGCAAGGCCTATCTCCCAGCTAATATTGACACTCCAGTAAGCGCCACGCCTCACAGTATTTATCTTTTCAGCTCTAACTCTTCACTGTAAAATTGTCTTCATTGTGCACTTAAAACTTCTTCAATCTCAATTCAGTCTCTTTCAGCAGTCTATTGTGTTTGCGGGTCATGGTATACACCCTTACTACAAGCAAATACTTTTATTTAGCAAAGATGTGTGTGGGATGTAAAGACAGTTGTTTTCCATTTGTAAAAACACTGTACAACTCATTTATTACATGCTATAATGTTCTTACATTTTGAAAATGATAAAACACATTTATACATTATTGTTTACACTATTTCAGATTTTTTTTAGGTTGAATATTCTTTTAAACTGATTGTTTTGTAACTTCAAAGACTGATCAACTCAAAAAATTGTGAATGCCAGCACACACTGCCAGTTGTGTGCACAGCAGTCATGGTAATGTTGACACATAAGTGTTCAGGAAAAATATATCTTCTAAAATAAGTTCTGACATCAGAACACTTTACTGTTTGATTAAAAGTGAAACTCAAAGTTGAGCTCAATAAATCCTTTAAATGTTTAAAAAAAATGTCGTTATGAGTGATTGTAAGACTGGAGATAAACATTTTCGAAAAATATAAAAAACTAACAAGTAAAGAACTATGGGACAATTATCTTTAAACACCACTAAAGCAATTACCAGTTTAATAAATACACACGCCTCCTTTACTCTAATTTTATTATAAGATTTATTACTTTCAACTTTTAACATGGGTAAAGAGGCACTTACTCGTGTTTGTGTATAACAGCATTGAAGAGTTTTCCATCCCTCCAGCTGGTGGTGAAGTTTTCACAGCGAATGCCTGGATAACCTTCCGCCATCCGCTGGGACCACAGGAGCAGTTTCTCCTTTGCTGACATGTCATCTGACTGACCGTTCACCTGGATATCTGAAATCTACCAGCCCCCCAAATATGAGTTTTGTGGTTGTCACATATTGCTGCAGTACAGTTATGCGATTTATTTGTCATGTGCAAATCAATAAAAAATCTGTGTGGTGAATTTCTCACAACAGACATTTCAGGCATGCACTGCAAAACAATTCAAAGCTATTGAATACCATTGACCTCCTGGTTCTGAGACCTTTCATAATACTCAATGCTTGGTAAATACAGGTAAGAAAAACTATTATTTTTAACAGCAATTTTTTGCAACATTTCTGACCAGCTTCATTACTGCTATACATAATTATAATTAAACTAGTCAACAATCCCTTTTGAAAATGTCGTTTGCTATGCACAAGCTACAAACAAAAATACACATTATACTACATTAAACTACATTATAGCTATTTAAGTGGGCAATATGCCTTCAGATCCCAAACTATAATTTGATGTAACCTAATTTCAAAGTGGCTGTTTAATTACCATTATAAGAACATTATTTAAAGTTTAAAAAGTTAAACAGTTTAATCCGGCATAAAAGATAAAGTAGATTTTTTTTTGGTCATGAGGTGGAAGCTTTTGGGAGACTCTTTCGTGGTCAGACTATTTTTGTGTAGATAGAGCTCTTTCACTTCCTGAGGACGTTGGCAGAGGTAGGGCAACATCAGCAGGTTAGCATCAAGATTAGTATTTGTCTGCTTTCAAAGAAAAGGTTTGCTGTCTGACGCAATCCTTTATGACTTAGACACTGTGGGACTAACCAGATGTCGTGCCAAGTTATTGCACCCACAAAACTAGATTCCCTCACAACTTGGTAAAACTTACAGAGCATAATTGGCTGTATTTGTGTCTGTCCCATTAGTCAAAACTGTTGCAGCTGTACTACAGTATTGGGCTGAGCTGACAGCAACAGTTTTATTTGTATTGTTTGTCATACTGTACACTTAGGTGAAATAAATATGGGTGTGGTTTTAATTAAACACCCCGGACAACAGATTCACGTAAATTCAAACACAAAATATCTAGGTCTCTAGATATTAGATTATAAAATTAGGTTACATCAGAGAATTCCTCATAGCACCCATTAAACAGATATTAAACAGAGAACAAGTTGTCTGCCTCATTAATTATTTTTTGCATGAGGCAGCAATAAAAAAGCAATAGAAAACCATAAAAGAAAATAAAAAGCTATTCATTGTCCCTATTGATGTCTGATTGGAAGGTATATAATCAATCAATATGACCCAAGACACCCAAAAGAAGAAGTGAACCAGGAATTGACCCAGACTGAAGTGATTGGCCAGCCTCATTTGGAGCCCAGGAGAAATAGGAGGTAAATGGTATTGGAACTTAACACTGACAGAATGGGACACCTGGAAGTGGAGGATGATGGTCCATATAAGACCCAGTGTCAGCTTGGGGTTTCCATCAGCAATGTCGTCATTTCTGATATTCACCAACTTAACCTATGGTTTACAAGAAGGATCAACATGGAACATTCAATTAAACCTTTAGTTGGAGAAATTGTCATACAAAACACCACTTTAGAAAGAAACAAAATCTTTAATTCAACCTGAATGTGTCATACCTGTCGGTGTTTAAGGAAATCCAGTGCTATCTGTACATTCTGAAGTTTATGAAATCTCATGCGTCCTCTCTCACGAGGCTGTGGGGAGAAACATTTAGAATGATAATGGAGTTACATTGAACAATGCACTGTAATAGCAGAGAGAGGTTGAGATGTTTCCCTGATTTCTCAATGAAGTGTCTTTTGAAGGTTGTAATGAAGGACATAAATGAAGAAAGAAACGGGCATGATCTACAATTACAATATGCAGAAGTATTGAGTATTTGGCAGCCAATAATTTGCTGCAAAAAACCTTCTGTGTGTTTTTTCTTTGCCTAGTTTTGTTCATTCTTTTTGATGAAGAGGGCATGTCTGTTCGTGTTGGCATTTGACTAAATTGGTTACTACTAAGTGGCTGATAAACTTGTGCTAACATACTGCAGAGTTTAAGTTAATGGCTTTTAAAGTTGACAAAAAAGATATGCAAAGCATATTTATTCAAGCCTATTTATTTTGCTATAATAAAACAATTATATGGTAATTACATTTATCACTGTTATTTCCCTGATGTCTGGAACACTATCAGAATAAACCTGTGACCTGTTTTGGGTCACAGCTGACCAGTTGAGAACCACTATGCTTAAAATCTAAAATCTCTGTTGTGGATGACAACTTTACAGCCCCAAACATCTGACTCACAGACACACCAAATTTTTGCTAATTTGCAAATCAAATCTGACAGTGGTGACCTGACAGTGGTGCAGATTCAAGGCATGCCTTGCATGATTTTGTTTGGCTCAAAAAATTGTACTTGTAGAGTATAGCTCCAAACGAGGTTATTTATTTGACAGTCATGGTAGTTACTTGTAAAGGTCCTGTTTATAGAAAAAATTGGTCACACAGCCAAAATATTACCACAAGGTTCAGATAGATAATGTCAAGAGCAACAGCATTCATCATGCAAGATGATTTGGGGTAAAAAAATCCACATCTAAGGCACTAAATAGCATTTCTTGAGTAAAATTAAAATGGCAAATTAAAACTCCCTCAATTTAACAAAAAGCATGCAGTTATTACGTCAAAGCAGGAAGCTATATGTTTTAAGCAGGAACAGAACTCTTCAATATTAACAACATTTAATTTCTGACCTGCGAAATAATTGCATTAGCTCTGATAATAGCTTTTTAAATATCTGAATTTAATAGCCTTTCTTTAACATCAATGTAACTGATCAATGTACAGATTCCTGAGGCCAAAAAAAAATCTACAAATATAAAAGTAGGAAACCAATGAAAAACAGCACTGTGACAGGACTGGTGGAAGTGACATCATGCACAGACCAGCCACAGCGAGCGACATATGCCAATGAAGCATGTACATGACAGACCCACTCACCAACCGTACGCTCCGCACAACGTCCCTCTCCCTCTGCATGCCCAAGCAAGAGAAGTGCATAAAGCAGAAATAAGTCAAAGGCAAAGGTCAGCAAAGATATGAGGGGGTTAATGTCAAAAGAAGATGGATTTATAGGCAGAGAAAAGAGTGCTCTCAGAGTCAAGAGAAAAGCCATTATGAGATATGTTAATGTCTTAGCCATACCAAAAATGTAAGCAATATCATGAGATGATGTCAATATCTGAACCCAGTGTTTTGGTTGTGGTTTAACAACAACAACAACTGCTTATAGTTTGTACAGTTATGATCTTTTGAAAAAGTACATAATAATGGCTGGGTGTACAGGTGTCTGTTGACCTGCAGATCTATATTGAGACTATGGATTTGATTGTGGTCTAAAATGGTTTGTGTATGGCATTGTGAAGCAGTGTAGGTATAATGGGTCTTCTTTTGGTTGGTTGTTTAGCTGTTAGAGACAAGCTACACAGAGGATTAGTGATACTTACCAGTGTCTCTCCAGAGAGAACTTCTAGCAGGGAGATCAGGTTATGTCCATCTCTGAGATCTTCATATAAGTCATTCACATGGCGCTGAGCCTGAGGGGCAGACAGAGAACAAGGATCAATTTATGTGGAGCTCAAGATCCCATCATTCCTCCAAAAAACGATGATGATTAAATTGGTGACCAGCTTAAATTACTAATTTCTAGCTGATTGGCAACATGGCTCATTTATTAGGCTGCTATACCCATAACAATAATCATAACCAGCAGACCAGCATTACCCATTAAAGCTAGTTGATTAAAATAGAGTTGAATAGAATAGGTTTAATACGTTAAATAGACTGCAGATTGTGTTTTTTGAGCAGCAATACTGCTTCTAAGTAGAAACATTTATGCCTTTTTAAAGGCAAACACTAAACTAAAAGCAATTCAATCTTGCTTTGCTCAGCAAGAACAGGACGAGGCAATGAATCGCTCCAGGCAGAAGAGCAGCACAGCTGCCACACATCAGTACCCTCACTGATTTACAGGGTTTACAGACAGTCTAAATTAAATTCTGTAGCTTTGTATTTTTAAATCTCACTATCATGATCTCTCACTCTGAGACTGTTTGACTTTAAGGTTGATTTAAGGGTAAATATCTGAGGAGTCTGCAGTTACTCCTACAGGCACTCCTCAGGTATTTACCACTGAGCTGCAACATGTGTTGTATAATTTGTAAAAATACTGTTAAATAAAATGGGCATTTGCCAAAAAATATGCAAAATACAGTTTCTACTAAAATGCCTAATAATCACTTTATTTCACAAACAATATCAGTATATATACAATTATATATAACAATGATATAAAAAATTAAATAATAATAAAATAAAATTGCTTGGTGCACAAACCGGAGTGACATAATCACAAAATCACACAGTGAAAGCTTTCAAATTCTTTTGCTATAATGAATGAGACTATTTTAATTTAATGGAAGAATCAATCGTGTTCAAAGCTCTGACAGTGAGCATCATTCTACATTCTTCATGTGACAGCAGTGGAAACTCAAGTGCCTTAGGCAGGACAGAATATGTGTGTGTGTGTGTGTGTAAAAGAGAGCAAGAAAGAGAGATAAAGAGAGAGAGAGAGAGAGAGAGAGAGAGAGAGAGAGAGAGAGAATCTGCAGGAACACGCTGGCAGATGGCACCTACCTCAGCTTTCCAGTGCTGAAGGAATAAATGGAGAAGAAAGAGATCACAATGATGGAAGACATAAAGAGAACTATTTGTATGGTGTTACTGATGTACAGATATGGATTAGAGATGGAAGAAGTTAAAGATGAAGGAAAAACATCAACAATAATATTTAGTATATATATATATATATATATATATACTTAACCTAACTAACTAATTAACTAATGTATTGACCAGTTAAAACTTAATATAAAAGTTAGTCACTGATAAAAAAGGGAGAGGGAGAGGGGGAGGGCGCTAAAAGGTAGTGGTACAGTTTAGCCACTAGAGGTCCCTGTTGATGCATTGAATGTCAGCGTGGTACTTTAGACATGCCCCTTAACAGTACAGTACTTTATACAAATCATAGTATGTTTAGTGATTGCAATGAATTTCATCATAATCAATGACTATTATACATATATTCACATTTTGGCAAAACACCATAGTGACATAACTATTTTCTGTGTATTATATGTCATAAATCTTTCTCTGTTCCCTGTATTTGTGTCAGTTGCCTCGTCTTCACACATAATCAGCTCAATCAGCACAAAGCAATAGCATCATCTGTGCTAATAATAACTGATGACAGATAAATACCACAGACTGAGCTCTTGTGTATGTTTTATGAACTGCTTGTGTGAATGCTGGTCAAGGTTAAGTTCGGGTTTGGTCGGCAAATGGAGTTTTTTTAAAGAACAAGAGCTTATAAACAATTGCAATTAGGTGTAATAATACATAACAGACAAATTGTTTCTTTAAAATCTAAACTCTTTGAACATGTATTTCTTTTTAACTAATGACATGAAAAACATACTTAATAGATAGTTTAATTGTTACATTTAAATGTGCACGACTTTGTAACATTCCTAAAATTAGGGGGGTTAAAAGGATAGTTCACGCAAAAATAAAAGTTAATGGGTGCCAGTGTTGTTTGGTTACACAAAATATCTTTTGTGTTCAGAGGCAATCAATTCTTACAGGTTTGGAATGACATTAGGGTGAGTAAATGATGGACTTCATTTTTGGGTGAACTATCCCTTTAAGGTCCGTAGCCAAGCACATGTGCTACTGTTGCCTGGACTGTGATAGGTTTATACCTAGAATACAATGTGTAACATCATAGCTGCAAAATGAATCCAGATGTTCTTGACATGCAGGTTAGTCTTTTATCAAGTCTTTGGTTTTAGCGGGGTCTATTTGTGCCTCCCCGGAGTGCAGAAGCTAACAACCTCCAGTCTTTGTTTTGGTACAGACGTTGTTTCATTTTCCTTTTCTAATGAGAATGTCTACACTGAAATGTTTGCCTTTCAAAGCCCCCTTCTTACCTAAATATCATCTTTTTAGAATAGACAATGATACATGTCATTGCTGAGGTGTCTGAGAAGAGAGGGACTTTGAAATGTTTGTTGACAATATTAAAATAATATTCCAAATCTAAATCATTGATGTTTAGGTGTTTGTATTGCTATTTTAATTACAAAAACACCTTATTCTAACTAGACATTATTAGACATCAAGATTAAACAATCAAGTAATATTTGTAACCTTAGTGAATAGGAAATACTCTAAAGCGTGACAAAATTACAGCATTTATGAACATAATGTTAATGTGAATTCAGAACAAAACAATGTACCTTTATCAGGTGTTTGTTCACCCATTTTGTGAAAGTCTTTTTCTGTACTCTGTCCCGTTCATCTGCAGAAGATAAAGAGAACAATAAATGCATGTTAACAATCATCAGGACAATTATTTGTAATTCTTTCTATTTTAGTTTAATATGCAGAGACAGATCCATGTAAAGCATTCATAGGTTAATTCCCAGTGTTTTGTTTAAGTACTCGAACCAGCCTGCCAACAACACTGCCTCAACCAATTGTGTGAGTTTTGGCCAATCAACGGCAATAGCCTGAGTTTAAAATTACTGTAATTATAAGCACTATCCAAAATAGTGGCGTACTTGTTATTTGTTTTTATTCAGCATGATTAGAACACTAGTGCAAGAAACACTAGTGCAAGAAGAATTTTGTGATTGGTTCTTTGCTTGGTAGGAGATGAGGCATCCCACCTCAGAAAGATGATGTTAGGGTAAAGCTGAATAATTAACCACAGGAGGTGTCTAGACATCTCCGTTGTCAAGCAAACACAGTACTTTGAGGCTTCAAGCAGGTTAAAAAACTCCTGTGATGGCAGAAGAACATTGTACACTTCATCTCATGCATGGACTTTTTTTTCTGAGAAGCACGCTGGCATGGCTATAACTCAACAACAGAGACACACCCACATCCTGCAGAGTCCTGCCATTCAGCAAACTTAAACACAGAAAACAACCCATACCCCTGTCTCACTCATACAGTATGACCAGCACTCATGGTCGTGTTCCACAAAGGAAATAAAGTAATAAAGATCGTGGTGAACATTGGTGAACCTTCTCTGTGGCCTTTTAAAAAGTGCTTTGTTTGTTGGCTCAGCCAATGGCATGAGTGTAGATCTGTTTGTCCTACCAATAGCAGACTGTGGAGGTATTCTCTGTTTGGTGTCATTAGTAATGCAGAAATGACACGTTTCACCTTTAAAGACAAAAGTCAAAACAGGTAAAGCTATGTCCATTAAAACCTAAAACATCTGCTTCAGTATCCCATTGGAAAACATTCCATCATCAAACAGGAAGATGACTCAAAACATACAACTAAAGCCAAACTGAATGGCCTAAAGCCTAAATAGATAATGTCCAGAAACCAAAAACCAACACCCTAATCCAAATTATAATGCTGTGGAATGACGTGTTCTTCAAAAAACCTATTTAAATTAATAGTACATGAGCAATTTTGTCAAGAACAAAGAGACTTGGATCCATAATGCTGCATATGAATAAAACATGCTTTAAAACACACCCAGTAAGTCACGGCAGTAGTGCTGCGGAAACAGCTGATTCACACCCGCACAGACACGCCCGCAGGTCATGCTTTGTTTCTGCTGGGTGGATTGATAAGACTTCAGTGTTGAGAAATAATTTTACCATGGTGACTATTCATGGGTGGAGGCCCAGTAAACCTTGACCTCCTGCGTCCAAAGTAACACAAAACTTACTTTTTAATGGCTGAAGAGCATTACTATGGTGTGGATTATTATGAGCACCAGTGTAAAAGTGTGATACTATAAGAGCTCAGCCGATAAAGAGTCATCATCCACAGACCTTTTGATCTCTGTTCAGTACCTTCTATAAGTTTCCTCTCACAGGTATAATGTTACCATGCTAATGTTTAAACCTTCAAACACCTTTCTTAAAGTCCTACTCTCTTCCTTATGTAACAACATAAGACACACAAAAGTTCAAAAGTTTTGTTGTCTTTCATAGGTACAAATTGATGAAAATGCAAATCTATAAAAAAATTCCATCATAAAATTCCACATTACATTTAATCCTAACCAGGCAAGATGTGTTTGCAGCAACAAGCACCTTTTTGTCCACATTACAATAAAATTAAACTGCTGTGCATTGTGGCACAATCAAAAGACCAATGAAAAGATATTTAATGTTCAGTTAGGCAGCAAAAGATTTTGGACCAAAAGTATTTCATCATGGGCGGGGCTACCAAGTGCAACGCAACAGAACTAGAATCCTGCTGACTGAAAAAAAATCATTCTGTCACTCAATTCTGGTCGCAGCTTGTCAGGCATACGCTCTTTGACAACTGATCAAACATTTGCTTACAGCTTTGCACTTAAACAGAATTATTATAGTAAAAGTGCAAACTCACACTTGCTGTCTGTAATGCAGAAAAGAAAACACAAGCACATATTGAACCTTAGTTGGTGACTCTGAGGTTTCTGAGTGAAGATAGAATTTATATGCACAAATAAAAACTACAAATTACACTTCGCAGAGAAATCCAGTACCTTTCCTGCCATCCATGGCTTTCAGCATTCCCTGATAGTAAAAGTCATCTGAGGGGATCCTATCTCTCCCCAGGCTGTCAGTGGAGAACTCTCTCCGCCTTCTCTCTTGTGTAGCCATCTCCTTTTAGTCACTTTTAGTCAAAATACAGATTTTTAGGTTCTGTATGACTTTTTTTCTTTCCAATCAATGGCAATTGATGTTCTTCACCCGTGTCTTTTCTTCACGTTCCACTTTTCCCAAGCAGAAGCGATGTTGCAACAATAGTGTCGTTATGACCTGCTGTAATAGTTCTGTCTTCTGCTTACTTTCTGTTGTGCCTCTATACTCTACCTCTCTTCTCCTCATGTAAATGATATCTGAAGGCTACAGGTACTGGGCCTGCCCTAGTTGATCTGAATATTTCGAGACAAGTTGGAGGACATCACAGGCTACACATAGCCCCGCCTCCACTCCCTTCCCATGTTCTGGTGGTGGAGACAGGGCAGGAAGGGTGGAATCAGGGAAAGTGAGTGGGAAGGTGTGTCCACCAGCATGCCTCATCTAGAATCCCACACCCTTTCCAAACAGCCACACTCAAAATATTCATCACTATCTCGCAACAGGAAATGGAGAGTGGCAGAGTTGTGCAACTTTATAAGAAATGATTCAGATTTCTGCCTATTATGAGTTCAATATAACAATTGCACAATCAAGGTTTAAAAGTACAAATGCTACAAACACTAGAACAAACTCAGATACATACATATACGTCTTTAATGATTAACCACTCGTAACATACCTGAGTGGTTGGCAAGTATGACTAACAATCTGTTATGCCAACAAGGGTGAGGCTGAAGGATGGGCTACTCAGGTCTACACATGCTTGAGACCATCATTATTGAATCCATATCAACCTCAGTGAAATCCATGACCAGGGGCTATACAATTACAAAGCCAGAAAATTTTTCAAAAGAACCACTTGTTTGCATGTGTTTGTGTGAGTTTATATGAGCGTTTACTGTAGGACGTGCACATCTATTGTCTTACATGAAAAGTGTATATAAATATATATAACAATATATATGTTTTATAGAAAGATATGATGTTGAGAATGTTTTGCTCCGCATGGGCTGTGCCTCATAGTCTGAACACTGAACAGACCTGCACCATAAACTTCAACAATCTGCTCATTTGACAACCTGTTTAAGCTCGCCAGTAAGTGTAACAGCCTGCAGTTGAAAGTACACAGTCTCTGTGTTTGCTTGAGTGTTTATTTTAATATACCTAACGCTTTCCTTTGCAGTTGGTTACACCCAACATATTATTTTTTTATTATATTAAGACATATGTGTGTTAATACAGGTAAAAAT
>JAZGTK010009746.1:0-16984 GCA_036877625.1 Ambastaia sidthimunki | reverse complement strand
CCTTCAACACTGGCTTCAAATGACAGGCTGAACCCTGCTCTGTTTTCACTGCCATCACTGACAAACTTCACATAGGCAAAACTGTCTCCAGTGTCCATGGGACCTGGAAGGCTGTTTCCACAGTGTTTCCCCAACAGACGACCTGGAGTAAGACAAAACTTTGATTATTGAGCTGTATAATTAAACTGTACCCTCAAACGGCAATATTATATCCATGGAAAGGTTATTTTAGTGTATTAAAACTATTAAAATATTTCTGTTAACTGAAATCAAATAAAATACAGACATAAATATTATTTTAAAAACTTAAGACTAAATAAAAATAAGAAATGTTGCCTTAGCAACAAACCAAACTGAAACTGAATTTGAATTTGAAACTGAACTGAAAATAAAGGAAAAACTAAACTAAAATTAATTAATAACAATATTAAAAATAAATAACAAAATGACAAACACATGACAATATAGCTACAAAATTAACTAAAATTAACACGAAAACCAAAAATATAAAAGCTAATTCAAAATAAAACTATATTAACTTATAATAATTCAATAACTTCCTGGAGAACTCAAACCTGAGGCGTTGTATTCACGGATTTCTACATAGTCATTCGTGCAGTCAGGTGAGCTCTGCAGGTCCAGAGCGCTGAACGTCAGGGTCAGGTAGTGGCCCGTGGGTCCCTCCAGGTACCATTCACAGTTTGAGTTATCTGGATAATTTGAGTCCGGATAACCTGGACTTCTGATCATTCCGCTCTGACCTATGTAAGTGCCTCCACATGTAGCTATGAAGGGGCAGAAACCATTGAGACAATGAGAATGGAAACAAGACTTATGTTTAGGATTTGTATGATTAAATGTGAATTACCAATGGAGTACTTGGCTTTGAAACCAGTGTGAGTGATGCTGGTGTCAGTTCGGAAGCGTATATACATGGTGCTGCCCGTTGCATGCTGGGTAGATGGTCGAGTGTTGCCACAAAGCCTGGCAATCAAATCAGCATCTGATGTGGGGCCATTACGAACCTCGATGTAGTCATAAAGACACCTAGGAGAGAAGATTATGACGTTTTTAATAGTTAGATTCGCCAATACTAAACTAATTTTATTTCTGTAGGTCAACTGGTAGAGCACAGTGTGAGCCCCTTAAAGGTCATAGGTTTAATTCCTAGTCAACACACACACATACTGATCAATCATATAACTTGAACTTTGGATAAAACGCCTTAGTGTAAACGTACCCAGAATGAGGTTCGATGTAAAAATCACCCTCAAAGTCGAGCTGTACAGCCTCCCCATTAGGAACAGTGATTATCCAAACACAGTCAATGTTCTGAGGGTAGTTTGAAGGATAGTTAGGAGATGTGATGTATCCTGGTGGATCTCCATCACTCAGTTCAATGACGCCACCACAGGCTGGTAAAAAGCAGATGCACTAATGTTTCTTTTTTCACCAATGAACGTTGAGGTATATACTGATATATTAACTGATATTGAAGCTGCAATCCGTAACGTCTTTTGATAAACAATAAGATACTGAACAACTACATGACAAATCAGTGTTCAACACAACATTCATACCCTGATTCATTACAGTAAATTTATAATTTGAGCTGTCTGGTTTAGCTTGGCTTTGTTTCAATTCAACATACGTAATGAAAAGTACATAAAGTAACCTGCACTTTATGTTTCAAACAGAGATGGCGATAGAGAGGCAACAGTTTAGGATTGCAGCTTTAGTGAGGTATTCACCTGAACTATGGGCCTCAAACACAAGTTTAAAACCACTGGCCTCATTGGAGGCATCAGAGATAAAGTTAACAAACAGGTTGTTGTCTGTGGTTTGAAGTGTGGATGGAGGGCTGGTCCCACAGAGACGTCCTGATAGACTCGGAGAGTTGCCATCCTGTCCATTTCGTAACTAATACAAAATAATTTAGTGTCAGTAACAATTTAAACAAATCTCTCAGACACAAGAGTTATTATTTATGCCTGTATTTTAAGAGTTTTCAATGTACAATTCTTCTATGGTCCCTCACCTCCAGGTAGTCTCCTGTGCTGCACTGTGTGCCAAAGCCCTGAATCTGGAAGGGACTTTGGAAGTTCATGGATACTCTAAATCCTGGAGTGACCATCACATGCCAGCTGCAGTTTAGATTGGGCTTGTAATTCTGTGGATACTGGGGAGAGCTTAGAACTCCCCTGTCCGTATGGAGGAAACCTCCACAACCTGATTGAGAAAGTTGAGAAAAACTGTTCATCATTAACGTGACTTTGCATTAGAGGATTTATTATTGGCTCAGATTTGCTGTTCACCTTTTGAATAGGACGCATTGAAGCCTCTTCCATTAATGGAGCCATCAGAGGTAAATCGTAGGAACATGGAGTCGCCGGTTGAGTGAAGAGAACCAGGAAGTTGCCGCCCACAAACCGTGGCAATCAATGGAGATAAATTGTTATCACCTTAGTAGAAAACATACCAGAGGTTCAGACTCGAAAAACAGACTTTATATGGAATTAACTTCATATGACAAAAAGCTTACCATCTCTAATGGCCAGGCTGTCGTGAAGACACGAAACCTCGTCTTCAATATCCAGAGAAAGCAGATTAAACTCCACGGTGGAGCCGGGAGAGCGAATTACCCATGAGCACCTAAGGTTAGGTTGATATTGCGCCGGCCAATCAGGAGAAAAGAGGAATCTGGGCGTGTCTCCTGTCATCAATGCTCCACCACACGCTCCTAACAATCAGGAATAGGAATAAATGACCATTTACAACAACTTACAAGAGCACAGAAGTTAAATTACTTTTGTGTTCAACTGACCTGGCTGTATGGTAGGCAAAGGACCAGAACTTTGAACAGCTGTCCACTCAACAAGAAAACCTTTCCCTCCAATCACAGAGTCAGATTTAAACTCAAGAGTCATAGTGCTGCCTGAACTTCTCACTGGGTTAGGCAGAGTCAGGCCGCAAAACTCACCCAGCAGGTAGGCATGGGTGTTTGGTCCATCAAATATCTAGGAAAGAGAACAATTCCCTCATTCATAGTAGAGGAACTGAGGCATCAGTTAATGGTTAATTCTATAATCTTTGATGTCATTTGATGTCACAGACCTTCAGCTGGTCATAATAGCAACTATAGAGGTCCTCAATGTCGATTTCCAGGAAGTGAATCTGTACATAGGAGTCTGAGCTCACTGTGATGGTCCAGCGGTAGTCTGCGTTGTTCGGGTAGGTGCGTGGATAAAGAGGGGAAGCTATCTGACCTGAACTGCCTGTGATCTCATTTCCATACACTGAAAAAGTAAAAACAGTGCACAGATATATATTTGCTCTGTATTTGCACTGCTAATGATGTTCAGATGCTGATTCAGATGTTGCTACCGACATAGCTCCTCTTTAGCATATGTTAATTTAAAAGTCATGTAATACGTTTATAAAAAGTCATACAGGTTTAAAATGACATGAGGGTAAAGAGGGTGGAAGAATTTTCATTTTTGGGTGAACTATCCCTTTAACCAGACAGGATTTTCTGGTGAACATCATAAATGTTCAGGTCTTTTCAGCAGGAGATACACAAAAAAACAAAACAAAGCAATCCATCTTTTAGACTCACAGTGGGAGAATACTGCTCTGAATCCAACTCCGCTCACCGAAGAGTCAGAGACAAACTTTATCCACAGAACGTGGCCAATTATGGAGGTATAATTGGATGGAAGAGAGTCACCACAGAAACGACCAACGAGAGCGCCGGTAGAGTGACCTTCACGAATCTCTAGGTAGTCATTACTGCAGTCTGTACTCTGCTGTAGCTGAAACATACTACATAATACAAAAGAATTAATATTTGTGAATACATTAAAATTAATGTTTGTAAGGCTGATTCTGATTGGCTCACATGAAGGAGAGTTGGAGACGGTTTCCAGGGGAACTGGTGATGGTCCACACACACTCCACGTTAGGTGGGTACACATCAGGAAAGTTTGGACTGTTAAAAGCACCTGATTCCATAAGTAGATGTCCACCACAGCCTGGAAAAATAGGTAAAGCATATTTAAATTAAACCTAATACAAATTTTTCCATTTATAATTATTTTGAAAAAACAATGAAAACTAACCTGAGGTTGAGGCCATGTAGGTGGCCCTGAAACCTTTCTTAGATACTGAAGAATCTGAGATGAAGTTTACCACCAGGGCATTGCTAAAGGATGTGACTGGATGTGGTAATTCAGATCCACAATATCGGCCTTAAAAAAAAGTTTGAATTTAAGACTTAAGATTGGTCACTCAAACATACAGCATATAGTATGAACTCTATATAGACTCCATAATGTAGATTATGGACTCATTATGAGATTATATACTCATTATGGACTCATCCATAGGTGTCCAACAAGGTCCACAGAACTGAGCTCCAGCCCTAATGAATCACACTTGAAGCAGCTAATCAAGATCTTGCACTGATAGAAACATCTAGGCAGGTGTGTTAAAGAAGGTTGGAGCTAAAAAGGTCTATGAAGGTCTGTGGACCTCCAGGAACATGGATTTAAGAGCCCTGGTCTAAAATGACCATCTCTCTAAAGAGATCTGTCTTTACCAACAGATGGTGCCTCATAGTTGTCTCCATCCAAAATCTCCACTCTGTCATGTGAGCAGTTACCAGACACCATCTCCAACTCAAAGTCAGTGAAGGACAGAGTCACATGATTGACTGAAAAATATTATGGATAACAAAGCACTTGTTAAGATCTGCATTATAGGAAATGCAAGAGAGTTGCTCACAATTTTTAACAAAGATATTCTAGAAAGCATTTTTAACAGTCAGGATTATGATTGGCCGACTTACATGGCTCCTGTGCCTGTATGATCCAGCTACAGTTCTGATTGGGTGGATAGGTGTATGGATAGCGGGGAGACGCAATAGCTCCACCCACATCATCAGCTATTAAAGTTGAGCCACAAGCTGCAAATCAGAGGAGTAATTATAATGTTGGACAGTGAAAAAACAAAAAAACATCACATGGGTTCTGGAAATCACATGGCCTCCTGAACAGTGATGGAACTCACCCTCTGAGAACCTGGCACTAAAACCTTTATGGTTCTGAGAATAATCGGATCTGAAGCGAACATGGATGACGTTCTGCGTTGATGTTATGGGAGAAGGCCTGGAGGTGCCGCACACTTTACCCAGGAGAGGAGAAGACTCATGTGGACCATCATGGATCTAGGGAGACAGAAGGACACTGAAGTAATTCTCTGTCCATTAATAGATAAGGTTTTCCTGCAACTTGTATTTTACATGACAGCTTCTCTTTGAGAATATGTGAGGCATTGATCAAAAACATCTGTGGTTTTGTGGCAGCAGATGAAGAAAATGTCACTGTGGACAGAAATACTGGATGATCTCCCAAGGTCAGTTACTTACCGCTACGTAGTCAAAGTTGCACAAGCTGTGATTTTCGATGTCCAGGTCAGTGAAGTTGAAGAACACTCTGTGGCCTGCATCCACTGTGATGGTCCAGGAGCAGTCCACGTTGTCGGGGTAGTTATTGGGGTACTGAGGAGAATGGATTTCTCCACTGGGGGCTGTGACAGCCCCACCACATCCTGAATTTCAGAAGGTTTATTACCAGGAGGCTACAAATGATACAATTTCTCAAAATAGAAACTTAATTTTTGGAAACTCTACCTCCTTGGATCTCCTGCCAGGTAGCGTTGAAGCCCCGGCCGCTCACAACATTATCAGACATGAATCTGACGGTTACGTGGTTTCCAGTGCTGGCCACCTGCAGTGGGTTATTGGGAGGTCGTGTGGTGCAGAGCTGAGCCAGTCGTGGGGCTGACAGGTCAGGTCCTCCATACACCTAGACAAGGGTCAAAGGTCAGGACATGCCATTTTGAGGGTGTACAATGTGAGTCTCAAAAATTAATGATCACATTTGTGTGCTAAAATTTTAAACACAAAATACGCAGAGCTTGTGCTGTCTTTACAATTATGTAATCACTTGGTAAACACTGTTTTTTGAGATCTGTTGACATGTTTCTGATTGAAAAAAGACGTTTGGGGAGGACATATCGATGAGCTTGAATGAAACTGAAACTTTAAATCTGTGTTTGATGGATGTCTGGGTAGGAACAGTTGTAACGAATCACAAGCACAGCACGGTTTATGATGGGAATCTGTGCCACAGAAAGTGTGTGTGTGTGTGTCTAAGCTCTTTTTCTAAGCTCTGATTTGCAGTTAATTTCTGCCCTGTTGGCTCCATTCACAGAGCGAGTGGAGATAAGCATTCCACAGCTCTGCTCTACAAAACACACTTCACACAGAGTTTAGCAGGTGCCAATGAAGAGGCAACACACTCACTCTCCTGCACTCCTGACTGTGATACAATCCACAGAATATTGCTTAAAAATGCAGTTTGCGATTTCTGAACACACTGTTGATATTTAAAATTAACACATAAACAAGCACGTCTTTTTTTGTTATTGCTCCCCCCTTAAAATAGTGAACACACTTTACAACCAGACAGACAACCAACAGCTGGTGCACGCGCTCCGCCCCCTACTGCTGATTGGCTACAAGGGTGTTATAGTGTTGTGTGGATCAGTCCGATCCACTTTGTTTTTTTAACACTACTACTTTTTCAACACTTACCCAGCACAGATTATCTAGCAAATATTTACAAACTTGTTGTTGGTGTTGATTTCATTTTTCAACAGAAAAACAATTTTCAGCTTTCTCAGAAATCGCTTACTGCAGCTATAATAATCTTTAAAGGTAATAATCTAAACCGTAGAGGTGCGTTTAAACATGTTAAAGACTGTAAACATGAGCCTGTGCATGTTGGAGAAACAAAAGGAAGTTTGAGGTTGTACCTCCAGTTTGTCATAATTGCAGTCAGGATGATACTCCACATCAAACTCCAGAATGGTGAGCGAGACGCTGCTGCCAGGGCTGGTGTGGATGAACCAGATACACTCACGGTTTGGTGGGTATCTGTCCGGATAGCCCGGGCTGTTGAAGGAACCAGAGGGCCCGAACAGTTCCCCACCACAACCTGCAGGAGGCGACCATGAGACAATTTATAATACTGTACATTCAGGGTTACACCATACACTTGTTTTTAGCATGTTTATACTAAAAAAAAGTGGAAAATCTGCCAATGCAGTAAAACACAGTGTATTCAAAATAAATTCTTCAAAAATCTCAGGCAGTGTTACTTCTCAAACAAAATCATGGGTGATCAATGTTTTAAATAGTTTGCTGGAAAACAAGAATTTGCAGTAAAAATAGGTCAAACAGTTACATAACTGAATCTCAGAGGATGTAACTGACTTTAATTGTGATGTTTCTGTCTGTTTTGTGGTAAATGTGTTATATGATATTGAAAGAATTCAGGACTTCAGATTTATTCCTCCAGCCTCACCCTGATCAATACAAATCAATGACTACAGCGTCCACATGTCTGTGAGAGGACAATCTAAGGGTGGAGCTGCTTGTATTTGATGACTTAAAACAAATAAGAACTATAAGTGCTTAAGAAATACTTTTTTAGCATCTTGTCAATGTTTATGGGATTTTAACTGCATGATATAATAAAAAGTAGAATACTTTGTCTTTTTAATTTTGTCAACCACTCATTCATCACTGTGTCCTTTAGAAAAGTGTTTAAAAACATCTTCTTTCTGTCCTTACTGTCTTGGTTTGAACTTTTGTCTGTTGTATTTCTTTTTTAGGAAGGTTTGTACAGCTGTAGAACAGAGTTAAGCCCAGAGCACTACGCATTACATAATATAATTTTCCACATACTGTGTCCATGGAAACCAAGATCATTTCCTTCCAAAAAATGACATCACCAAAGAGGGGGTGGTACATAAATAATTAAAGGTTTGAGTGCTTCCAGAATCTCTCTCTGACTGCAAAAATAAGTCCACGCCCTTCTGCACGGACTCAACGTCCCACCATCACAGACACACAAAACATCAGCTTGAAGCAGCTTGTTGCCTCTTTTTCCACTTTTGTCATCATGGACAGAATACACCCCATTACACAAACATACAGTGTTATAAAATATTAAAACTCTCTACTTTCTGTTGTAACTGCAGTGGCTACACTGGATCAATTTTCATATCCTTTTTAATTCATTTATCACTTGCATTCAGCTCTCTCTGTCTGCCCTGCCAATCAGAGCAGGAATACGACACACAACCAGCCAATCAGAACACAGCCTTCTTGGATGATGTCACTGCTCTGCCCATTAGGGCTGCTATTGTTCTCAGAGTTACAATGACATCATCACTCAAGAGACTGCAGGTCACGACCTCTGGCTATCCAGCAGTGACTCTGCATGTATTATGTTCCTCTATTTCTAGACGTGCCCAGATGTTTCCCACAATGCTTTGAGGCTGGCACAGTTCTTTGTTTTCGTTTTGGATCTTACCATTCTGGTACCAGTCCATTTGGAAGCCTTTGTATGATATTATGAAGTCAGACCGGAACACTATGTGAAGGCTGGTACTGGTGGTGGTGTTGGCCGGGGGAGGCGTGTTTCCACAGAATGAACCAATCAGTGGAGCTTGTTCGTTTGGCCCATCATACAGCTAAACAGAAATAAAGCATTATTTTATGCATTATAAACATATGCTAAAAATATTGACATTAACCTTTTCTTCTTTCACATAAAATATGTTTACATACAGACTTCCTTTACCAAACCAATGACATCTGTTCTGTTGTCTTATAAACACAAAAATGTGTTCTGCTATTGTTGGCATGTACCATCAAATCTGACATTCAAAAACACAGACGTCATCACACACTAAAATATCTAACACAACTTCAACTGATAAATGCCAGTGTATGGAATGAACGAGGTTTATAAAAACAGCTGCAGGTTTAGCTCCAAGGCTACCCGAGATAACTATGGGAACTCTGAGCTCCAAAAACAGCTTCATCTTCCCAAGAGGCCCCATGATGTCATCACTGTTTGGATCTCCATGGTGATGAGTGAACGGAGAGAAACTCAAAGCCCCATTGTAAGTTTTTAAAGACTCTGCCAGTAAATCAATGCAGTGTAATTACATGACAAAGTGTCCAGGGTGAATTAGACCACTTGACCCCTCTCCAGAGAAATAAAATAATACAAACTTCTAAAAGGCAGTGAAACATTTTTTTGTTATGCTGGTTGAAAGCATCTCCACATTCTCATAGCAATCATTAAGTGGTCTAACTATGTTTAGATATATTTACATCTTCTGTGGAAGGTGCAAGACCATAAAATGTTTGTCTAATCATTGCATTCGGTCCAAATGCATTGATAGGATGTCCTAGGAGGACAGGATCTTTCTTTTAAGCTAGCATGCTATTGCTAAGCTCTCTGTCTACCCTACCTATTAGGGTAACTACTCAGATTTCCCAACAACGTACCACTGCATTTCTTTTTAGACATTTAGACTCTGAACTAACTTAAACCATTAACTTAAAAACATCTCCTCACTTTCACAAAATCATAGAAGCAGCTGGAATGTGGTTCAAGCTCAAAGGCTGTAAAGGTGTAGTTGATGGTGTTGCCCATGGAGGCCTGGATGGTCCAGCTGCAGCTGGCTTGAAAGGGGTAGTTATTGGGAAAGTTCAGGCTCTCGATCTTCCCCCGGCTTCGATTGGCGATCAGCACACCCTGACAATCTAGAAAAATAGTGTTATTTCTGATCAATGCATGATTATTGGAACACAGAACATCAGATGGGAGAAATACAGTAATTGGAGACCTGGTCGATGTTTTAGGAGGACATTTAAAACATTACAACACATGACTTTTCTTTTTACAGTGAATTTATACTAGAAGCATCTTTGCATGAGGGAGGGCTGTAGCTGACCCTGCAGTGAAGTTTCAGAGTCTGGGAAACACACAAGCATGTGTCCATTGTGAGTTGAATTAAAGCAGAATGACTGAGAGAGCTCACAAAAGAAGATAAATCGTGTTTCGCTGAGCTCTGAACTGTGACATTTCACCTCCGCAAACATAATAAAACAAGACAAAACAGCAGGAATTAAACACAGCCAATGTCCTCTGTGTGAACTTTTGTGTTACATTATCAAGATCCTATCCAAAAGTGTTGAGTGTATTTTGGGGATATTTTCTATCAGTCTATGCTTTTCCTGAGAATCGAACCCAAGACGTTGGCATTAACACTTTAGTCTTAAAGTATTTCTGATTAGGAACAATAGTCATGTTTGCTTTAGAAAGTAAAACCTCATTCCTTCATAGATGGTTTGAGGATGGACGTGTGTTTGTTTGTGTTATTTTACTCACTGGTTTGGTAGTTGGCCAGAAATCCGCCCGTGTGGAGGGTGCTGTCTGTACGCAGTTTCACGTACAGATTCTCTGTGGATGAGTTGATGGGGGGAGGAATCTGATTTCCGCACAGTTTTGCCAGTTGTGGAGCATTGGAGCTGTTTCCATCATACACCTGATAAAACACACACAACAGTACTAATCAAGCTCCTCACCATACAGAGAGCTCTGTAACAGGAAACTGTCTAAGGTGATGCTGTCTGACCGCTAAGTAGTCGAAGATACAGTCGTAGGTGGACTCCAGGTGAAAGTCGGCAAAGCTGAGCTCCACCCTACTTCCTGCGCTGGTTTTGATGTGCCAGTAACACTCAGCATTGGGGTGGTAAGGCAGCGGGTAGTTAGGGGAGGTGAAACCTCCAACACTCGTGGTCAAGGTTCCACCACAGCCTACAACAGAAACACACAGTAAAGACATATTGCTTCACCCAAAGTCTGTTTACCAACCATCTGATTCGTACTGAACATAAAACCTAAAGGTATTTGTGAAAGCCACAGGCTTTAATTATATTGTCACAGCAACAAAAGGAAAAGCACAACGCAAAAAGGAAAAGCATACCTGTCTGTGTGCCATCCCAGTGGCCCGTAAAACCCTTATAGGTGATTATGTGGTCGGATCTGAACTTCAACCAGAGCCTGTTGCTATGGGATACGATTATGGGTGGGCCATTTGTTCCACAGAATTTTCCAATCAGAGGGGACGTTTCATAGCCTCCATCTCTGTTCAAAAAAAGAAAGTCAAAAACAAAGTAACAAACCAAGATAATTATTCAAGATGGTGGAAAAAGTCTCACCTGATCTCCAAGTAGTCAAAAGCGCAGGTAGAGGAGCCCTCCAGCACAAAATCTGTGATGTTTAACATGATCTGCATGTTGACTTCCACTATGATTCTATAGACACACTCCCGATTGTTGGGGTAGTTGTTGGGATAGTTTGGTGAGTTGAATTCTCCTGTAGGGGTCCTAAATACCTGACTGCAATCTATGAGTGTTCAGTGAAGAAATGCAACATTTATTGACCGGAAACAGATTAAATAAAAGCGCCCACACACATAAGAGCATCTTCACTATACAGTCTGTTTTTTTATGGATTTTAAAAATTGGATTCTTTTATCAAATTGCTGCAAATACACGATACCTGTGGTCGCATTGATGGAGATGTAGTTGGCAGAGAAGCCCTCAGAAGAAAGACTGGAGTCAGAGACCATCAAGACGGTCATCAGGTTATCAGTGCTGGTAAGAGATGGAGGAACGGACCGTCCACAGAACCTGAATAGAGAATAACAACCAACCTTTTCATGCAAGATCCCTGAATGTGATTATTTCACATCTGACAAGATGATCCTGTTCTGCAATGTTCAGTCAGGTTCCTTGGGTTCCTACCTGCCCAGAAGGCTGCCAGTCAATGCAGTGCCATTATCATAGACCTCCACGTAGTCATATGCACAGTTGGTGTGGTACTCCAGGTTGAAGGTTGTGAACGACAGACGGATGAGATTGCCGGGCTCAACGGAGATGAACCAGGTGCAGTTGGCTCCGTGAGGGTAGTCAGTAGGATGACCCGGGCTGGTGAATGAACCTGTTGGTGCCGTGAGTGTCTCTCCACAACCTGTTAAAAATAAACACAAATATTTAAATGAGCAAATAACTAAGATTCTAGAATTAACAAGATGCAGCAGTTCTGAATGGAGGAAACTGCTGAAATGCTCAAGATGGCCGCTCTAGCAAACAAAGCTCCGCCTACTAGTAGAAAGAGCCAATCGTCAATAACTAAACAGTAGCATTCTCTGGAGGAGGGGGTGTGTACAGTGTTGCAAAGTACTTTACAGTCTTTGCTTTTATTACAGTTGATAGCTCATGTATTGCCCATTGTTTGGTTCAATCCTACAACGTTCTGGTTTCCAGCTCAGATCTTTAACCTCTACACCTCATAAATGCTGATATTTTCACTTTTATTTGCCAAACAAAAGTCCTGTTCCAAAAACCTAGCAAGCCGCAAAGCATTCTGGGAATGTCTTTCCTACAAAAGACACATGTGATGCTGCCTAAGACTTTGGCCAAACCAAGGTAACACAACTTTTGGTAAAGCTTTCATATTGAGAATGTGCCAATAATGCATTAAAATGCAAATGCTCACAGATGTCAGAACATAGTATATACTATACATTTAAATATTTAAAGAGTGTATATACTGTACAAGGCAGTGTAGTCTACCTTGCATTGCAGATGAAAACTCAGCTGTAAAACCATGATTGGAGACTGATGAATCTGTTTTGAATTGGATGTACATGGACCTTTGGGAGGACTGCAGTATAGGAGGCATCTCAGTTCCACAGTACCGGCCAATCAGAGGAGAGCTTGCGCTGGGACCATCTCTCACCTGAGAAAACAGAGAATGAAGTTCATGTGCCTAAAGAAATGCAAACGTTGACCGTTTAACACAATGTTAATCAACGTACCTCAACATGATCAAAGACGCATGTGCTGCTTCCCTCAACGTCAAAGGTCAGGAAATTAAGAGTGACCACGTAGCCTGTCGGCTGGTTAATGACCCACTCGCAAACTTTGTTGTGGGGGTATGGGTCAGGGTGGAAGGGGGTGCGGATCTGACCGCTTCCAGAGAGGGTTCCACCACAGGCTGGAAGGAAAGGGTTAAACACAGATCTACTGTCAACATACTGGACACAAAACTAGGGGTCTGAATACATCATGATCCTTCTTCTAATGATTCCAAATTATGATGATGTACAGAAATACGACCTCCATGAGACTTTATATAGATAGACAGACAGACAGACAGACAGACAGACAGACAGATAGATAGTTGGGTGGGGCTAAAGAAATTAGATGTAGGTTTCTCACCAAGTTCATATGTGGCCCTGAAACCAGCACGAGACACAGAACTGTCAGATTTGAACCGAATCCAGAGTCCATTAGTGGTGGACAAAATGGGAGCTGGCAGGGTGTTACCACAGTACTTCCCAATGAGGGGGGCAGTCTCACCGGTTCCGTCTCGAACCTGAAATATTACCCGGTAAATATGCTTATACGACCCTGACAGCATCTTTTATTGACGTTACACACAAACACGCATGCACACAGACATCATACCTCCACATAATCAAAAAGGCAGCCAGAATGAATCTCCAGGTCCATGTGGGTGAAGTTGAGGGCCACCACCTCGTTGCGTGGCATTCTGATGATATAAATGCACTGCCTGTTATGAGCATAATTATTTGGCCAGTTGGGAGAGATAATGATTCCTTCGGTCTCCGTGTAGACGCCGCCACAGCCCGGGTCAGCTGATGATATACAGTAAATTACATTACACTCGAACCCAAAGCAATATCACACAACAATTAACTTTTGCATTATGAACATTTACAATACTGCAATGTGACTCATAATTTTTATATTATATAACTCCTATAATCCTGTTTTATGAGCGCATTTAAAAGCACAGCTTTCCACGGATGGATACGCTGATGAGTTTAATCATCATCTGGTTAATGAATTACCGATAATGCATCACAATTATGGTTCATTCCGAGACATACTGTAATCGTAAACATAAATGTTTGCAAACAAGTAATTAGTGCACTAAAACCAGATTGTGTTTGGAAGTGTTCACATACGCACGCATCTTATTAGGTGAGGTATGTGAAGGTACAAACAAAGTCCTCATTACATTTAACCATGACAAACATCCCAGCGAACAATTTGAGGTTGTAGGAACATTCCCCCAATGTTTCTTAAGTAACAAAAATGTTAAAAATGGTATTTTGAACGTTCTAGGAATAGCGTCCAGTTTTGTATTAATATTGTTTTTTGGTTATAGAAATGGTATTAAAAACTTTTTTAAATTCTGTAATGTTTTTAAAACATTCCACTAGCAACTTATGAATAATGTTTGTGATATATAACATTAAACACCATTCTGCCAACATTACTGCAAGAACATTTTTGATTACTTTAAGAAACCTTTAGCCAAAATTCTGAGAACATTTCCTGTTAGCTGGGATATCCCATAATTTCCCCTCTCTCTGTATTGTGACAGACATACATTGTGACTGTATTGTGGGCTTTGCTTACATGGTGAAGTCGTGTATGTAATGTGAAATCCTCGGTCACTGATACTAAAATCAGAGTGAAAGTGGATCCAGGCAGTTGGTCCAGTTGTCTGTAGGGGTGCTGGAGATGCTGTACTACAATATTTTCCCAGAACTGCATCATCTGGTAGCAGCCCATCTCTGATCTGCCACACAAAACCAGAAACGGGAGCTATTCAATGTGTACACACTGAAAGCGGTTTAGATATGAATCCAGAGATGTTTTGTACCTCCAGGTAGTCAAAGTTACAGTCGTTATGGTGCTCAAGGCTGAGGGTTCCAAAGGCAAAGGTTATGAGAAGGCCAGGGTTCACATTCACTGTCCAGAAGCAGTCGCGGTTAGGTGGATAGTTACCCGGGTAACCAGGTGACTTGATGTCACCATATGTATTGGTCAATTCCCCACCACACACTGGAAAACATTGATTTTTAGTATAAGTGCAGTATCCAGTACAACATAATGAACACAGACAGTTATCTACTGGAACTTTGTTAGCCACCAGTTATTTGGACCAATCAGTGAGGCCGTTCCTGGTTTACCTGGTGCCTGCGATTGCCAAGCCACAGTGAAGCCACCACGACTGACCGAATGGTCAGACCGGAACCAGAAGTACAGAGAATTATGGGAGCTGAAGAGTTCGGCTGGAGCAGCTGTGCCGCAGTATTTGCCGATCATGAAGGAGGAGGCGCTGTCTCCATCATGGACCTGCAGGAAGTCATAACTGCAGGTGGCGCTGTTCTCGATGTCAAAGAAAGGGAATGAGATGCGCAGAATCTGGGGAGAAGAACAGATCAGGAGAATGAGACCCAAAACCCAAAACTTAATTTCAACAAGCTAACAGGGAACATTCTCAAAACATTGGCTAACGTTCTAAAGTTCCTTGGCTAAAGTTCTCTCAAAGTTATGAAAAACATTTTTGCAGTGAAGTTAGTAGAAATTCAATAATGTTAATACAATGCCTAAAAAACCTAGAACATTCAAAGTAGCTGGGAAAGCGCTCCATAAAAGAATTCCTCTTGGCCCTGTTTTTAATGTCAGGTAACTGTACCAACCTGGCTGGGGTCAGTTCTGACGACCCATGCACAGCTGACCTGGTGATCGTACTCCCCACTTCCAGGATTATTGGGGTAACTGAACGTCCCGGCCGGACTTTCCAGAACTCCTCCACATTCTAACACACACGCATACACACACAGTCATGAATTTATAGCTTAAAAAAAAAAATAAAAAATCACATACTTACACACTGTTTCATCTAAATATGCATACTTCCCTACTACACAGTATGCCAAAAAGCAATCTGTCAAAAGTCTGAAAAGTTTATTTATGTATCTACACACACACACCTTGCTGTGGAGTCTGACACTGGGGGCCGGTCCATTGGGACGTGCAGGTACAGGTGTATCCGTTGATCCCATCCGTACAGGTTCCTCCGTTCTGACAGGGATTACTGGAGCATTCATTCACGTTCTGATCACAGTTCTGACCCGCCCAGCCCGGGTCACAGCGACAGATGTATCCAGTAACTGTGTTCTGTGGAAACAGGAATGTGACATAGCGTGTTATGATAAGCCATGAGAAATAATAACATATATAGTCGAGCACTAACCTCACACTGGCCATTCACACAAGGGTTACTGGTGCCACAAATATCACTGATCTGAGTACAGCCCATAGGTCCATAACCATTACCCACATAACCAGGAGGACAGGTGCATGATGGGATAATACTTCCTGCAAAAGGACAAATAACATATTAAAATAATTGATTGGGATCAAAAAAAGACCATATAGAGAGGTAAAGATGTATACAGACAGAATGACAAATAAAATGATAGACAAAAAGAATGATAAAATGTCAGACAGACAGACAGACAGGCAGAAAGATAGATAGAACAGACAGACAGACAGGTGTTCAGTATACATGTGAGCTTTTTCAGCCGTTTATAAAGGACTCCAGAATGCACCTCATGAGACTGATCAGGATGTTTCGAGGGTGCTGTGCTGTAATATAAGCCCTAATAAAACTGCACTTTACATCACTAATAAAATCATGTCATAAATCTGCTGTTCTAGCATCAGTGTTTCCGGTCATGCACTGGTGTAAAGAATAACTGTAGCTACAGCTTGCAGTGTGATGTGAACCTGGAACTGATGCACACGTGGCCAGCGGGTAACAGCCCCCATTGTTGGTGGCGCAGATGTCAGCTTGAGTACAGGTCTTCCCGTCCCCTTCATACCCTGAGGACACACACATGGGGTCAGCAGTCTCGTCTTACACATAATGACTGTTTCCTGCTCAAGCCTGTCTGTGTGTCTGGTCTTAACTGAGACCTGTAAACCCTAATGTATTAGCAGACAGCAGTTTCATCAATAAAAGCACATCAGCTAATGCACCACTCCACTCTCTCTCTCTCTCTCTCTCTCTATCCCTGAGGGAATACAGCCAAACCTCAACTTAGCATCTGTTTCTCAGTTCAAACACGACAGCGAACAAATGTGACTCAGCGGTTTTCTTACAAG
>JAZGTK010009744.1:0-16990 GCA_036877625.1 Ambastaia sidthimunki | reverse complement strand
GATTTTGATAGAAACCCAGAGTTCAACCAGCACAATCTTAAAAGACAAAAGTTGAGAGAGAAGGAAGATACCCAGAGAAACAGGAGGTGAGACTAAGTACATTTGTATCGAATGGAGAGAAATCGCAGCGTCTCATTTTAAAGAAACTGTCACAGTTCTGAAAAAAATATTACAAGCAGAAACACACAGACACTAAGTACTGTAGGAACTGAGCAAAAAATAACAATAAAACTGAAAAATTGAAGAAAAAAGCATGGAGGTATGAAATGTTAAAAGAGACATCCTATTGTTCTTTTTTTAAAAATGCTTCTTTGAATCTGAGCAGACTGTAAGTTAGCAAACAAGTCTATTCAATATATTTTCTAAGTTTGGATCTAGCTATAAAATGAAAACAGGCAGGGATGTTTTTGAGTGAGATGATGATTTAAAGTGACACAATGAAAATTCTGTCAGTTTACCCTCATGTTGTTCCAAATATGTTGAAATGTTAAGACCATTTTTTGTCATTTTAACACACCAAATTCTCATTTACGTTTATTATATGAAAATTGAGGCCAGTACATTTCTTAACATTATTTCAAACAGGTTTACAAAAGCATTAGTAATGATTAAAAAGTTTGGCTTTTTGGAAGAACAACTTGTTTAATAATAGTAGCATGGGCTGAATTATGGGACCTTCACACAGACAGGTCTTGGCCCATTCCGGTTAGATGCCTTTTTAAAGTGCCATTCTGGTTAAACGAGTGCAAAGCTCAAAAGACTTTCAGAGCTTCAGGAGAAAATCAATGTTCGTAAAAAGAAGTTACTTCATGTAGGTGATTGTCGGCCATTAAAGTTTTTCAGTTAACAGTCTGAGGCCTAAGTTAAAATCGACAAACTGAAGTTTGGCCACAGTTCCACAGTTGTTGTTTTATTCTGTTCAGAGAAGAAACGTAGGTAGACCTTTACAAAAGTTTGTATATATCAGATGGCCCTTTAACGGTTGACAAATGTCAGTTTAACCCTATCTCAAATTGATTTTATTGACACGGAGGCTAAAACAATTTCAGAATTTTCCATTTTGTTCTGTTTTGGACTGTTTGAGATGGTTAATGCTTCCATTTTTTGATTTTTTTATCTCCTCTGTGTCTCAGTGGAGCCCTGTGATGTCGATGGAGATCCACACTGATGTATGACAGCCTTGCAGTGTTTTGGCACTTTCTCTTCCCTGTGAAATCGAAACCTTTATTTGACTGCCACTGAAGGGCTGCATGTAAATAAAGTAAAATTTCAGGGCTGCCAAGTCGAATTCTCAACTCACTGAGCTGATGTCCTCGAATAGTTAGTTTTGGAGTAAAAATAGACAAGTTAAATATTGGGCAAGGCACAGTTTCTAGTGCAGACAGGCTCTGTTCGAGATATCCAGTAGTGAGCAGTTTAGATAACCTTTATTTTGTGGTTGTTATTTGGTTACTTTACTGTTTACCTGACTGACAAATTATATAGATTTTTTTACTGGAACATTCTGTCACCCTGATGTTGTTCTAAACCCAAACAAACAAAAGAAGAAAATCATCACAATTCACAACACTGAAGATATTTTTGCTATTGGATTGTTTACTGAGGATTGTATAGCACTGTTATCTGTACTGTCCTCCTATTTTCTTTTTTGTAAAGCTTTGGAATAATGTCTATTTTAAAAAGCTCTATACAAATAAATTGTATTGAATAGAAGCTTTCATGTTCCAAAATAAACCATTTTTGAAAGATCCATTTGAGCTGCATTTAGACTATTCTGGATGTTTTCCAGGAATTTTAAATTGTGAGGACATTAATGTTTTGTTATCAGAGGTTGTTCAGCATGTAGCATTTTACAGTGGTCAGTAATAGTCAATATATTTTGTGATAGTGATAATTTCATAAAATAATAGTTATTTTGTGCTGTAAATAGAACAAACCAGTGAATCAAAGCTTGTTTTTCTTGTCATTTATACACACAAATCCATCGTCATCAGACTTGTGCCCTTATTTTAATATTTTAATCATTTATGTGAATCTTATATTATACATTTTGTTTACAGTCCAGTCATTTAGGAATTCTGTTTTTTTTAGGAGAATTCTAAGAAGTGATGTCTTTGTAAGCTTGTAAAAATGTATAACTATTTTTGATGTCTTGTTTGCATGCAGTTACATGGTTCCCGACAGGAAATTATCTGGTTATATTATTATATTAGCTGTGTCAACTGCATTTGTGACATAATGCAGATACTTTATGCAGATACATAATCCAAATACTTTAGGAGATTTTCCTAGTGGCATTTTAGTTTCAAGTGTCAGAGCTGACCTTTTTCAAAAATCAGAGCCCCCCTCTTAGTTTAAGTGCATGTCATTTACATAAATCTCCACTTACATCTACAACCTCAAACTTTGTGTGTTGTGTACAAAGCATGATTCAGCTATTTGTAATTTCTGTATTAGTTGATAATATACAGTTTTAACTCTATATACTTGGGCCTAGTTGTAGAATTTAGTCATAAACTGATTTACCTGCCACAGGGCCCCACCGAGAAGCCAGTCAATACACTGAACACATTTAGTGGAGGTAAATAAAATTCACAAGCATAGCTAGATGTCTTAGCAAGACTTGATATGTAGACCATTATTTGTTCCCTGCAGATGACACATAATGTCTATAGTTCACTGTTTGTCTCTGCTCGTTCTTTTGTTGTCATTTATTTGTTGATTAATCAATGGCGGCTCTATTAAGATCAGGCCTGACTTTGTCGTTCGATGAGAAATAACACAGTAATTTGCTGCTGTGTTTTATGGCTCCCCCAAGTTTAACAAGAATTTGCTTTTGCCAAAAACCAGTTACACTGTCTACCCTAAAGACCCCAGCACTGCCTGTATTAAAAAAGTGCCCTTTAATCAGAGGTAAGGAGGCTGGAAAAGTGAGATGAGGATAGAATGATGGGGGAACTATGTATCATCCTGCCTGGTGAGAAATGAGTCGAGTTTGGGTGCCGTTTTTACACTTCAATTTGTTTCTGTCCACTTAATGGTCATCGGTCAGTCTGGTGCCTCTCTGCAGACCACAATGCATCACGGTGATTTACATGCTGTATAATCGGCCCTGTAATGGTTCTGATGGACCCTGTCACACAGTTTGTTCTCTTAATACCTGCTTGGCTTCAGGGTCTTGCTGCAAAATTTGCACCTTTCAGAATCTCATTGCAGTCATTTCTCGCTCAACACCACTGTAATGACGTTAAGTAGCAGTTAAAAACCCAAATATTCGCAAGGTTGCCAAAATCAGTTCCAAGTTGAAGATTTGAAACGAGGTCTTTAATTTTCTTCCTTTTCATAAAGAAAAAAACGTTTCACATAAAATGTATTGAACTTTTAACATGGAACTTGTTAATGCTTTGGATCAGGACAGGGTTGGTAATTTTAGGTTAAGCTTATTCACATATTTAAGAACTATATGCAGGACCTTTTAACTGTATGACTAAAAGTAATAATGTTTCTGAAATGAAGTATATGTATAGAATAAACCAGACAAATGGGGGGCAAATGTAAAACTGTTCCCTACAGTGTTTGTGCTGTTACGCTCCTGGCTAACACAAAATGGAGAAATCAGAAAATGTGGAAAAACTAGTTACTATGTTAGTTATTCTGAAATACAAATCTTCTTTAAAACATTTCAATTGGTGATTTAAGAAATTGGCAGTTTTTTTTATTTAGCACATATCACCCGGGGTCATGGTAAAAATACCAACATATAATCAAATCAATTATTAAAATCTTTTTAATCATTTAAAGGATTTAATTATTTAACTGTGAAATTGTAACAAAGGAAAGCTTACTAATTTGATTTCCATATTTAATCTTGTGAGTTTAATATGCTATACTGTATAAAAAGTTTATGGTGAGGAAAGAAACAAGCACAGTATTTACCCAGTTTTTTTACACAGTATTTACACAGTATTTTACACAGAATTTTTTAAGAAGTATTTTTATTTCCTCTTTTTAAGACAGGTGAAGCTTTTGTTTGTGTAAAGGCTGAGTTTGATCTGTGTATTCAGATGCCTCCATGTTAGAAAAACCTTCAAGCAGATGTTTGTGTGTATGAAACACATTGAAAGAGACGAGATTATTTGCTACCCCCTTATGCTCTTACAAACCTTTGTTGCTGTTATTGTTTCAGTAAAGAACTGTGTAAAAATGCCTCATGAATTTTATGGAACACACACACACACACACACACACACACACACACACACTTGCATATGTGGTTTTTGAGGACTCTGTAGATATTATGGTTGTTAAACTGTTCAGCCTGTACATTCTGTCCACCAACCCTAACAGAAAACTGTTATCATTTTTAATTAAAATAAAAACACCATTTAGTTGGTTATTTAAGCCATTTGGTTTGTCCTTGTAAACCATGTTTACATTGTTATACACCTTTGTGTCCTTGTAAATCACATATACCAGTACACACACAAATACACACTATAAATAATAATAATAAAATAATAATTAATAACAGCACTCAGGTTGGAATGACTGGAGGATAAATGAAGAAAAGCAGTTTTCATGCAGTATGAATTAGTTCACGTGTAGTGAACTGATTTTGTCATTAAATTCTTCATGTTTTCAGTGCAGTTTGTGGGCACATTTGTAAAGGTTAACTTTGATAGAGCTCCTCTAGCTGCAGGTTGATGCTATTCAGTGGCACCAAGAGAGATTACCTGCAGTTTTTATTTAGTCCCAAAATTGATCCATGTGAACTTTGGACTGACAGTAATGATGGCGGCTCTCTGGCTCTAAGCTGCTCGCTCCAGCATAGAGAGCTATCTGAAATCAATAGGGCTCTCTCTCTCTCTCTCTCTCTCTCTCTCTCTCTCTCTCTCTCTCTGTCTCTGTCCTCTCTCTATCTCTCTCTTCTTTCTCTCTCTCTCTCGTTCTCTCTCTCTCTCTATCCTTTCTTTGTTTCTGTCCTCTCTCTATCGCTCCCTGTCTCTCTCTCCTCTCTTTGTCTCTGCCCTCTCTCTATCTCTCTCTCTCCTTTCTTTGTCTCTGCTGTATGTACAGTGGGATCCAAAAACCTGAGACGACATTCAAAATATGGGTCACACGTTTGTGATATTGATCATAGGAACTCCCTCGTACAGTGTAAAAGGTCAGACTTGTGTGGTTCTATTGAAGAACATTCTGGAAAAAATGTGATATAGATCATTCTGGAAAAACATAAACCATCAGGATTTTTACAGGGTCATTCAATGAAAAGGAAGACATACAAAATATTACAGTATTCTGAAACTCATTCAGTTTTTATGGTGATATGTTTTGCAATGAAACAAATGTCCCACTTTATATGTGTGTGGATATGAAAGTTTGTGTGTTTTTAGTGTGTTTCATCTGGGTTTATTATCTTTGCAGTATTTTATTATTATTAGAGTTATTAGAGTATTAATAACTTTCTAACAAGAATATTTAAAAAACAAAAGCACATTGTGCTGGAATCACTTTTCAGAATTTAGAATTATTTTTTAGCATTTTTTTAACTTATTCCGCAAATTGATTTAGAAATGGTTAATATTTAGGCAATATGCAGTTACATTTGTATTTATGTTTAAGTGAAAGTGGCCTTCTGTGTGGCAGATCAATTTTGCATTCATTAAGGTTTAACACAGTTACGAGATGGTAAAAGCTCAAACACAGCACCAGCTGCATTGATCGTTCATTTATATTCATGCCATGCCGGAGGAAAAATGTGGCGTTCATTAAAGTTTCAAAAGGAGGAACGTATCAAAAAATGTATCTCCACATCATTGTTCCTTCACCAGTGTTACAGAAATCAAGATGTTGTTTCTAGAATGATCTGTTGCCCCCCCAACCCCCACCCACCCACAGGAAACATCAGAAATCCATTATGTTACAGTTTAATACATCTAATATGTGAACATGGACTCATAAAATGGTTATAATGTATTAAAGAAACTGTAAATGATGTGGTAATGCCCATCAAACTTGTTTTTCTCACTTTTTTATATAATTTTTTATATAAAAATATTTTTATAGAATATATTTTTTACAGAAATGTTATATTCTAGTTCACTTTTTGTCACCTTTACAGGATTAGTTTACTATATTAGTGAGGACTTTCATTGTTTTTTCATCTTTAAAGCAGCTAGCAAAACCATTTTCCAAGTTTGGCCAATTTCTAAGCATTGTTTTTCCAATTTTTACTATGTCTGTATAGTGACTATATTGTTTTATCTAGTTTGTAGTCAATATATAGTTATATTGGCTATTGTTTGTATACTAACTATATTGTTTTGACATTTTTCACTATATTTGTCAGAACATTTTCAAAAATTCGAGTCTCATGTCTCATGACCTATAAACCACCTACGTATCCTATGTATCAAACCACCTATGTATCATACATGTATAAAATCCCATTTATTCTGTTTGGGAAATGTGATATTATAAAGATGTAAAAAGTAGCAGTTGTTAGAAATACAGTAAATATTTTTATTTTGCCTTTATTTTGGAAACTTGCACTAACATCTACACAGTCTACAGTGTCTAAAAGAGCTGAAGACCATAACATTGTAGATTTATTGCATCACATTTTGTATCTCTGTCACTGTGGATTGTGATGTATTCACAGTGCTGACTTTGTGGACACGATGTGATAAAACCATCGCAGGTAATATTTGAAATCTGCAGCTGAACGTTAACATGACATTTTTATCACATTACCCTATAACATTAGCACAATAGCAAGTATATGAAATTGTACTGGGCCACGCGAAGCACAAACTCTCACCAAAGACGATTTAGACATTTGCTAACAACCCACACGTATATACGTTACAGAAGTCAGATATCCTTCTACTCTCCCCAGGGAAATTACATTTCCGCAGGCAAATTGCATTAAACAACCTGACAGTTTTACGTGTGTTTGAGAACAGCTAGCGCGAATGAAGTAAAGGCAAAGATTGAAAGAATATTAATGGCTGTTATTTCTTGTTTGCCCCCTCAGTCCTTTGCGATTCATTTGATGCTATTTGTTCTGAAGGAGCGTTCGGTTGAGAGATTGGACGTACGGCTCTTTGATGTAAAGATTTCTTTGCCCGAAGAGGCTTTTGATGCCGAAACATCTTCTTTAAAAAATAATGAAGAAAGGAAGAGATGGTGGGTGAACGCAGAAGGTTGGAGAATGAGGGAAGGCATTGTGGAGAACTGTTACCTGTCAGCCTCAGATCCTTTAACTGTAGAAGTAAATGAGTTGGAAGACAGGCAGAGATCTCTTTAGCTTGTTACTAGCCACAGACTGACAAAGTAGCATGTGAGGCAAAGAAAAGGGTCACTTTGGTTTTGTTCTTTGAAAGAAAACCAGCAATGTTTGAATTATAAGACAATGTCACCCAATTGCTGCCTTACAACACTTCTCTTACTGTGGCTTGTCTGAGTAAGTGCTGTTTTTTGATTATTATTAGCTTGTCAAATACGGTAGGCGGGTGTCCAGGCTGGTTGTGCAAGAAATCAGAAAGTTCAGGAAGCACTTGAGTAGAAAGTTGCCATCATACAGTTACTGCAAACTGTATTGTAGAATTAAAATTCAATTCTGAATATTTGAAAATCTATTAAAAGTTTACTTTTTAGTAAATTAATTTCTTTTATAAATTAACATGTTTTCCGGTAATTCCAGAGAATGTTTCCAAAGGCTTTAAAATAGAAAAAAGCCAAAAATTAAAATAAATGAATAAATTAACCTTCAGATGTCAAAAGTTAAAATGATATACAGTATATACAGCTAGTTGTGGTTTTATAGCTGTGTGTTGAGCTTCGATCTTAGAAACATATATTTAATCCGTTATTAAACTATATTAGTTTTGACATAAAACTTGTTAGATTAATTCAATTTTCGTTGTTGTATGACCATGTTGAATTTCCAGGTAAAGAAAAACTCTTTTTACGTATCTGTTTTACTATATTGCTGTTTTTTCATATTCAAATTCAGCTAAAAGGAGGTAATTCTTAAGTTTTGCTCAGTCGTGTCACATTGATCTCCATATTTTACAAAGATGTGAGCAGTTGCTACTGACATTTCCTTTTGCTTTAAGATGGAGTTGTGCACCAGTCACAACTTTGTTAACATGAGTGTGGAAACAGGCTTAGTGACGACAGCAGGGAATTCATTTCTGAGATATGCATATTCCATATTTAACAGAGCAGAAGGAAATTTCCGTTCCGACTCCAGACGGAGGGGAAAGGTTTTAAAAGGAAAAATATACTAAAATTATACAAAAGTTATCCTTTTGACTGTCTCTTGGTTTGCTGGGGAGTTTTATAATTCAGTTTTTTTCTTTCGTTTTTTAATATTAAACTGCGGGTTGTATAATTCATAGAAGGGCTAAGGGTTAGTAACCCAACCCAGGTGCCTCTGTCGATTCGATTTGCAATTCTAAATCAGTCACTGAATATAAACTCGCTTATACTAAAACGTGATCAGAGCTACTCAAAGCTCGGGGTATTGAGTCTATGTATTTTTAATTTGTGGAAAAAATTACTTTAGCAAACCAAATGAGGATGAGAAAATAAACGTCTAGACAACAATTAGTAAAACGGGGTTATTTTCTATTTAAACTGGGAGTCAAATAATTTGTTTTTTAGAAAAACAAACTCAAAGTTGGCTTAAGGACAAGTTTTACAGAACTTGACCCTGTCCTCCACCATTGTGCAACAGGCCCATGTAAGAAAAACATGAAGGTGGGGGCAAGAATAATTGAGAAAAGCAATTTATTGAACTTATTTAAAGTTTCACAGTGCATTTAATTATCCTTCAGTGAATAATTCCCACCATTCCATAGAGCCGGAGAAGTAATTCTCTAATTCAAACAGAAAGCTGCCTCGCCCCACCATCTCTCTCTCTCTCTTTCTCTCTCAGACATACCTGCTTTTCTATGGATCTGCTTTATTCACCTGCTTCATGGCTCATTTTTCCCAGAGCAGCCAATTTAACAGAGGCTTAATCCTGCAGAGAATACCGGTGCGCTTCCAGTTCTCTCCGTGATTGATGTCTGGAAAGATCTAATCCAATGCAATGTATTAGCAGAATTGACACTCAGGTGCGGCATTCCGATTCCGTGAGACGGAACAAGCGTTGATAGGTTTGTGGGAAATTCATTTTGCCAGCATTTTCAGGAGAGCAGAAAAAGGCGTTGGCCACAAAACATGAAAGGAATTGCTTTTTGCTTAATCAGCCTGGGAATCGCTAAATTTCACTCCTTTATTTTCTCTTACGGTTGGTTCAAACAATACCTAAAACATAGTGCAGGGAATTTTAGACTTGAGAAAAGAAGATAAATAAATTTAAAGTTTATTTTATATACATTAACATTTTATATACATTAATTCAATGCTTTGGCATACAGTGACATGACCAACAGCATAAACAGTTGTTGCCTACTGTAGTTTTACTTGATTGTTGCCATGGAAATAGCCACAGAGGCCTGCAAACAAACAACTTTATTTGAAGTGTTGTTTTGTTGTGCTGTTGCAAGTTGCACATCACTTTTTGAGAAGTGTTTGGAATATCACCATGTGAAGTGTTTTAGTTAGTTGTGTACCAGTTTTTATATCACTTGAGAATGTCAATGCTGTGATCATAGTGCACCTATAAACTATGTGGTTTGGTATCTATTTCTATATTTTATTAAGGCACACCTGTATGATGCACTGAACTGTTGATTTGGTTTGTGTTCTGTGATCTTCTCCATACTGACAGTTATCCGTAAGCAAGTTTTGATGAAGAAAGTGTCTTGGCATCATGCTGATATTTTCGTTTACCTTTGATGGTTTCTGTTGCAACTGATGTAAATATGCTGAAAAACTACACAGACACGATTTGATCACTTGCAAATAGGAGAACGTTCACTCAGTCCTAAAGATCGGATTCGAAAAACAGATTGGAAGCGTTAACGTAGCCCAAGTTGCCTAGTAACCTGCTATATTCCATGTTAGCAGTTTCTACACTGGTATGAGCTTGTTTGTGTGTGCTTATAATGTTACAGAATAACTTTCCACATAAACAGACTGAGAAAGGATTGCATAATTATGAGATGCAGGTTACAGATTAGCTGTAGCTTAAAGTGCGTATTGCTAAATCAAAATTAATCGTTGTAAAAGTCCAGACGTAATAGTAACAGCTATTGAAGGCCTCTGTATATATAATAAAAACCAAAATAATAATTAAAATTATGTCACAAAACAACACATGTATATAGATACAATAGTACATAATTCAGATGTATATTTGTCATATATGTCTGATTGTCATGTCATGTCTTCTGCACCTTCAGAACTTTTATTGGACTTGAAATTGAACCCCAGTGTCTTACATCCCACGCTGTCACTATCGCCATAACGACCACGTTAGTGACATAAATCTCACTAATTGAATTTGCATGTTGATGCCCGGCTTGATTCAGAGCTCCGTTTCAGGGGTGGCTGAGTTGGAATGGATGCAACATTAACTCTTGATGCTTTAAATCAGCACACTACAGACAGACAGTGGTTGCCGTGGCAGTACAGAAGGGCATGTAAAATACATGGGGCCTTTGGGGTAACCTTGTGTGAAGTAGTTAATGATTCAACCGTTCGGGGAGTTGGAGGAGCTCTGATCCTGTCAGCTCCTTCTGATGGATAACAGAAGATATCACTCACTCCATGTTCCATGTTTCCATATATATATATATATAATATAGTATATAGTATATAATATAGTATATATATATAGCATTCTAGGATATGTCACAAATGTTTTCAGCATAACGTGTGTTTCCACCACATCTCAAATAATGCATTCTGAACATTTTTGGAGATAATGACAGAGTCTTTTGTTCTGCATCCTCTTGCATAATTTGACAAAATTGGAGCTTGATTGGAAATGGCACAAAAGTATTTTGTGCATCATTTTTGTCTGTAAAGTGAAAGTTGTTTTTCTTTATTGTCCTCACACCACAAGTCTCCTGTTTAAAATCCTGCAGGATGACATCATTGTCTACTTGATAAGTACACTAACTTTTAACAAAACTTTATTCGTGTCAAAAGTGTCACACGGACTCTAAGGGACGGACATAATTTTCACAAAATTTAAAGGCACGGAAGGTGATTTTTTTTTCCTGTTTTTTTTAAGCAGTCATTAAGTAAAGTGGTCTAAATGTATTTATATATATAAATGTATCTTCTGTGCAAGAACATCAACACTTGGTACCTAATACTGTCTGTTTTTATAAAGAAACGCCCACCTACCAATCCACAGTAAACTACTAACGTGTCGTAATTGGCTGGAAAAAATAAGCTGAGGTACTAAGGGCAAAACATTTAGACACACACCCTGATCACATTGTAAAACTTACATTTCCTAACAACAAGGCCAAGAAATCACACTCTCTCCAACGGGTTTAACAGATAGTTTGATTTAAAAGCCTCCCCTTTAAACCTTGCCTGGAACTCTTTCATGTTCCCGATCCCGCCTCCTTGCTCATCTTCTCATCCTTCTTCTCATCCTCCGCTGTGCATGCACAGACGATAAAAGAAAAACCAAAACAAAAGTTTGGGCAAGCAAAGAGCGAGGGGGGGAGAGCCTGAAATGCTGTTTTATTTATGAAGGCCCTGCCTGCCACGAAAGAGACAAATTACCTTTTAACAATGTGAAACTGAATTTTGTTTACAAGGCTGTGCTTCCTTTTGCTTTTTAAATGAGATTTCTCCATGCTCCCATTTATATCCCCGAGCATTATCATCTCAATCTCTCAAAGCCAATCGCTCTTAAAGAAAAGAGTGGAAAAGAAACGCATGTATCTCTCCTCAGAAAACTGACCATTATGAATATTTTCTAAAGCTACGGCTCTGACTGCGATGCTAATTCATTCCGATTAGAGGCTCTTGTGGCTGCAGGTTATTTAAAGCTGCAGCGCTAACGTTGGACTGGGGGAGTCTGACCCGCGGTTCGAGGCCAGGCGTCTGGATATCTCTGGCGCTGAGCGGCCATCTGGAGAGGAACAGAAGGTTAAAAGTATGCAAAGCGTGTAGTGATGAAAACAGAGGAGGCAGGAGAGAGAAAAAGAGCAGGTGAGGAGAGAAGCAAGTTTTTAAAGTGTGTGTTATGGCTGTACTAATAATAGAATGATGTTCTGCCCATACTGAAAACTTCCCATTAATCAACACAGCCCAGCTACAACCAAAGTAAAAGAGCAGAATCCATCATCTCATAGACTTTACTTTACACACACTTTTGCTTCATATTAGGGCTAAATACCGTGTCCCTCTTTTCACCTGAGATTTCACACATTTATCCATAACTACACATTTTCTGCAATTTCATTGTTTTCTACAATATCTGCTACATTTAAAGCAGGGCTTTTCAGTTCTGTTCTGCAGAGTTTAGCTCTTGAATTGGCTTTGAACATGGGGAGTGGTGCTTGCCTTCAACTCGGTTGTTCACACATTGTGGTGCATCATGGGATTGAATGAGTGCAATCGATAATGCCCATTATGGTTTTGGACACCACTACAAAATGGCTATAACCTCACATAGTGCACTATATAAGAGTAGAGGGGTGATTGCATACACAGCCCTGGTTTATAAGAACGCATAATGAATTATTTAACCTCACAGTTGGCCTTGCATGACAATTTATTTTAATAATGATTATGACATGTCAGATGGTCTGATGTATATAATGTGCTTTGTGAACGCGGAATGTTCTAGAATCAAAGTTCTTTCACTTATTTATAAATATAATTGGCCAGTATATGTGTAAAGATTTGTAATACAATTACAGCATTCATTGTGCATCCATTATCATAACATGTTTTTAGAATCAAATACAACTTGCTGATGTGGATTGTGGCATCAGAATAGATTTTCTTAAGCTCTGTGTTGGCTTCATTATGTGTGTTTTGTTAAAAATCTGTTCCTTAATTAAAAAATGGTTGATGTAGGCCAAAGCATTTCAGGTCTGAAAAGGTGATTTTGTTATATCAACTAAGTTAACGAATGTAGTTTGAATATCAACAATATGCTCATTTTAATGTCCACATTTGCATTAAAGAGCCAATTAAGGCCAAGGATGTAAAATATGAAAGCATCCGCTAGTCATAACCTGTCAGATCAAACACTGCTTACGATTAGCTTAACAAATTTTGTGTACAACACCAGAGGCATTGGTGTTTTAAGGACTTTGGGGGGAGTCTGGTGCAAAACAACAAACAAAAGTTGTTTTAATTTGAGCAAACAAATTATGCAAACAAATGAAGGTGCAATTACTGACCTCCAAGGTTCTCAAGTTCTCAACAATTCATTAACTGGTTCTTGTCTGGGGAGGGTCTTTGTAGATTTCTAGAGCTTTGTTCTCCAATTATCTCTGACCTCTAACCAAACGGCGTACCTAAGAGGCCAAAGATGCAAATAATGACACCTTTAGCTTATTTTCATCTTAGAAAATGTGACACCCTTAGACCTGAACTACTTTATAATGTCATTCAGTGCTTGATGAAACAGGAAACACCCAGAATGACTTATGTATATTTTAGTCATATACAGTATTCCCCTTGTAGGTTTATATCTTGGGGATGTCCTTTATTTTGTGCCTGTCTCTTTAATTGATTTGTATTGCACACGCTGTCTAACTGACAGATGTGTTTTTTTAGACATGGTGCTTCTATATGAACTCTTGGGCTGTTATACAAGACTCTGAATGCATTCATTCATTTGCAAACTGTTGAACTAGGCTGTAATTGATATTTCAAAGTACCATCTGGAGGGTGCAAAAAAAAAGAACAACAATTGTTTTCAGCTCTAAATGACTCAAAACAGGGGAGCACAAATTATTCCCGAGGTGAGGGGCTTATTTCTTTACACGTGTTTTGTAAATATGTAAATGTCTGCAAATTAAGGCTGTTTAAATAGCGTTCCTGCTTTCATTAAAAGTTATAAACTGGTAACATTTCCACACCTCATCACCCTTGGAAAAGATGAACACTCCTCTGAATTTAATTTCGATCTCATTTTGCCTGCAATTACTGCAGTTTTCTGCTATATCTCATATTCCAACAGGAGCGTTTATTTTCCCTACGAAATTTATTGCGATCTGCTGCTTATTGCTATGGAGATGTTTAGTGTTTCCTGAGGATTTTTAAAATCCTGGTTATACTTTATATTTGCATAATGCCGTCAGGGAACAAAGCTTATGTTGATTATGTTTAAGCAATAGCACATGAGTGCTGTACTCAATATCAACAGTGTTGTAAACAGTTAATTTTGCATTACAGACAAAATCTGGCCATTTCGTTTGTATATTAGTTTTATTTGCCAATGAAAATAGTTCCAAAAGAAGCTGAAGCAGTAATACAAACACAGTGAGGCAACACAGTGCTGTTATACTAAATATCAGCGCTCTTGGAATGGCCAATCAGATTAGAGTACCGGAAAAAACTGTTGTTTAATTGACATGAAAAGATTTCTGTGGTTTAGATGGTCACGTGATTATGTGCATTTGTACATTTTATCTGCCAGTTTTTTTTTATCTGTTCATCCTTTGATAATACCGGCCAGTACATGGTGTTGTGTGAATACTGCTGTGTAAAAATTCTCATGCCTCTGAAGTGCTGTATTGTGTTTGTACAGATAAAGAAACTGGGAAAGGACTGCTTTTAAATACATTGATTTGATTCATCACACCACAGTCAGACTTGCATGGACATCTTTAGCTGAAGAAATCTACATATTCAGCTCCTTTTCATTTAAAGCTATTTAAAAACACTAGTATAGTGGCTTCTCCCCTGTCAGGCCTGTCTTTATCCCTGTGAGCAACTTGGGTAAACACAAGTAGAGTGATGCTAATAAAGCTCAGATTAGCCTCTACACACCTCCCTGTCTTATTTCTTTTGCTTTTTCCTCAGAGTTGCTCTGTAATTTGAGACTTAGTTGATGTGAGAAGCTAAATCTGCTTCATTCACACCAAATGCTAAATGTAATGTGAAACCAGTCCTGACTATAATTAATATTTGTTTGGCTAAATTAAAACCATGTTTGCTTCTAGTCAACAGGTGACACTGATAAACAGATTTAGTCCAGTAAGGATCAGGGTTAGCCTAGTTAGACCCTGCAGTTGGATGGCAAAACTAGGCTACGCCATCTTTTTTTGAATAGCATAATAATTTCCCAATTGATGGCCTATAAATTAGCCATGTATTCTGACAAAATATACTTTTGCCAAGCAACATTTATTGCTAACACTTCAGAATAGTGCAGTAGATGTTTACCAGCCTTTTCCGAAGAGCTCTTAAAGCGTGAAATGGACTTACAGTTTTTCCGGTTGCTTCCTTAGACCTCACAGCTCAGGATAGTTAGTGAGGCATTCAGGACTCACACTAACAAGAACTCCAGGAGGAAATGAACTCAGACAGGTCTGGGTGTTTGGTGAGAGGTGGTCTCTCTGTTTATATTTTCTGTGGCAGAAGGGTCTGCCTTCACATCACTGCACACAAGCAAAAGGGAGGAAGCATTTGGGGGACTTGGAAACATCCACACTGCAAAAAAATCATTTTTTAGCACTTTATTTATTTCAGTAAAACAACATGCTTAAAACTAGTTTATCTAGTATAATTATTAACAACGCACATTATTAAAAATAGCACTCTACATTGTGGCTAAAGAAAATACAGATATTCTGTTTTGTTTCACGCTTTAGATCTCCAGTAAGAATGAAAAAAAATTGATGTTCTTGGGAAATTTGTTTCCTTCACACGTCAAAGTTACAGTCTTCTCACTAAAAGCCCTCACACAGCACCTTCTCTTTCCTATAATATTGTATAATATAACTAACAGTAAATGCACACGATCAAAGAAGGAACACTTTATTAATTGCCCCCACAGGTGGGTAGATGAAAGCACTTGGGGTTCAGATTGACCAGCACCATTTCTTTTGATCTTCTCTTTGTAAGAATGTGGGAGCTTCTGCTCTTCTGACTGTAATCCAACTCATTATCTGCTGATTTGCTGAGGGTGTGTTGAATAATTGACGGGTCAATACCAAACTACTCCTCCTTCCTCATGTAGGAGGACAACTATTAATCTGGTGGATGATTCATCAGATTTTGAAGTATGAGCTCAGGATCAGGTGCAGTTATTGGTTTTAGGTGTTTTATTCTGATCATCTTCCAACCTTCTTCCATAACATCTGTTGCAGGAGTCATTTATGCCTCTTTTGCACCTTAGGCCTCAGTATATTTACAACAAAGTTCTTCTTTGTTCGTTTTTGTTTTGTTTACAATAATATAATCATAAAAGCAGTCAAATGATGTTAGTTTATGTACTAATCAAATGTGTGTAACGTATTAACAATACAAGTGTGGACATCTCCAAAAAGTGGCAGAAACCATTACCCATAATGCAACTGGGATACATCTTGTGAGGCTTGCTAACGTGTGCTCTTTGTTATCAGCAATTTGGTTGTTGATAACAACGTATACCTTAATGGTAAAATAAAAATAAATAAAAAGTGATTTGCAAAGACTTTGTTAGAATGATATTGGAACAAGCTCGTGTGAGCAGCCATGCAGAGGTAAATCCTGTGGGGAGAAGATCAAGCCAGTGACATTTCCTGTGTTCTCAAGGTCACCAGCCTTGATTCTTTCTTAATGAGAGTCAGTAGATAAAGACAGATCACCCTGATATATACTAATAGAGGGACATTAAAGAAGTGAGAACATCAAAATGGCAGTTCGCTGCAGAATAAATGACCTGCTCTGTGTCTTGTCTCTGTTAAAATGATCACCTCATGCTTCTCGAGTAGAACTGACATCTCATATTCACACATCACTTTACAATGTACTGCTTGTGCTAATAGAGCAGGATTTGAAGACATGAGAGGCGTCTATCATTGTGTCGGGTGTCTGGTGTGAGAACGTAAGTTTGATTAACAGA
>JAZGTK010009743.1:0-16991 GCA_036877625.1 Ambastaia sidthimunki | reverse complement strand
TGTGAAGTGTGATTGGATTTTCTGTCCATAGGCACGCTTGGCTACTCTCACACCCCGGTTCAAGTTGGCCCTGGCGGATCTGAGGGCGTCTTTGTCTCCGGACCTGAAAGCAGTATTCCGTGCTCTCAGGAGCTCACGTACCTCTCTGGTTAACCAGGGTTTTTCATTGGCTCTCGTGGTGATGTTTTTGATGACGGTCACATCTTCCATGCATTTGGATATGTATCCCGTCACAGACTCAGTATATTCTGTTATGTTGACATGTTGGTTGTTAGTGGCAGCCTCCCTAAAAACAGACCAGTCTGTGCAGTCAAAGCAGTCCTGGAGAGCTGAGGTGGCTCCTTCTGGCCATGTTCTGATCTGCTTCACAGACGGCTTGCTCCTGATTAATAGTGGTGTGTAGGCTGGAATTAATATAACAGAGAGATGGTCTGAGTTCCCCAGGTGGGGGTGGGGAGCGGCTCTGAATGCCTGTTTAATGTTGGAGGAGACTACAATGTCTACAAGTAGACATTGTAGTCTGTAACTTACAATTTTATGATTCCAGAGGTGACGGTAAAAACAAAATTTTACAGATTTTGCAACAGGTTTTGCAACAGGACATATTATTAACATTGATATTTATATTTATGCATTTGACAGATGCATTTATTGAAAGAGACTTGTATACTTATTGAAAGAGTTTGTATACTCTCTGTGATTCGAACCTATGACATTGGCATTGTAGTGTCATGCTCTGCCAGTGGAGCTACAGAAATGTAAGAAAATATATTAATGTTTATACGTATTAAAAGAGTAGGAATTAGCCTAGGTTTAGGAAGAGCTAGTGCTGTCCAAATACAGTCTGTATTCAGAGATAATAGCTGTTTTGAGTCATTGTTTAAAGTATAAAGTAATAGGCATAGGAAGTGCAGTTTCAGTAAGGTTTTATGTTTGGTGTCGTCTTGTTTATTGTCACTACAGTCAAGTTTCTTCTCATCTTGCACAATCTCGGCGAGATCGTTCGGATGAAAAGACTTATAAAGTTTCTCGCTGGACACCTCTTCTTAAAGATGTCATGGAGATGAGCAACACACAATCATAAGCCACTCACTGCAGTCACCATGTGTTTCTATCATGAAACATTGTCTGTGCTTAAGGAGTTTGTTCTGAATGGGTAAAATCCATGCCAGTTCATCTGCTGATATGTTTTCAGAAGACATACATTTTGAAGGAAGTATAAAAAGCCTGCGTAAAACATCCAGGGTTTGGTAATTGTTGTGTTTCAAAGGAAAATGTGTCACTCAAATTTGATCTGAGCTGTGATCAAGTTAATGGTCATGGGAAACTAATTGTATATGATTCATAGACACACACAAACAGAACAGCTTACAGGTATAAAGTATTAGATTACAGTTATTATTCACAAATTACATACAATATGTGTATGATGCTCAGGGCAGGAGCCATTGACTTTATGACCCAGAATATAAGTTAGTGGCTGATCAAATGTCTTTTTGTGAAATCATATAAAAATGTCCTATTTCCTTGTTAGATGGACACAGCAAAATAATTGCAGCTTAAATATATGTACAGTTGTGTTCAGAATAATAGCAGTCCAACATCACTAACCAGATCAATCACTGTTTTTGGTAGAAATTATATTTCTACGTGGCAAATATTTTACTACTATTTTACTAGTAGTAATAGAAAACCAACAGACCCAACAGTCATGACATGCATGCTCCTGATTCTGTGTAATTAAATAATTAATTGAAAAGGGCGTGTTCAAAAAATAGCAGTGTTTGCATTTTTCTTTACAAAGTGAAACATTTACCGTATAAACTGAAAAATGCGTCAAGATTTAGCTTTCTTGTGAATCAATGAACTAATATTTAGTTGTATAGCCACGGTTTCTGAAAACTGCTTCACATCTGTGTTGCATGAAGTCTACCAACTTCTGGCACCTGTGAACAGGTATTCTAGCCCAGGATGATTGCACTACATACCACAATTCCTCTGCATTTCTTGGTTTTGCCTCAGAAACAGCATTTTTGATGTCACCCCACAAGCTTTCTATTGGATTAAGGTCCGGAGATTGGGCTGACCACTCCATAACGTTAATCTTGTTGTTCCGGAACCAAGATGCTGCTCACTTACTGGTGTGTTTGGGGTTGATGTCTTGTTGAAACCCATTTCGAGGGCATTTCCTCTTCGACATAAGGCAACATGATCATTTTGGCCATTTTGGCTATTTTTCGATCCATTCGAATGGTAGTTTTCCATTTTCTTCCATGTCTTTCTGGTTTTGGTTGCCATTTTAAAGCATTTGATATCATTTTAGCTAAGCAGCCTATAATTTTCTGCACGTGTTTATATGTTTTCCCCTCTCTAATTAACTTTTTAATCAAAGTACGCTGTTCTTCTGAACAATGTCTGGAACCACCCATTTTACTCAGAATTTCAGGGGGAAATGCACAGTGCAACATTTGCTGTCTTTGTCCTTAAATAAGAGCCACTTGTTTGACACCATTTCTTTTCATTTACCTCTAATTGAACTCCACACTGCTATTATTTTGAACACACCCTTTTCAATTAATGATTCAATTACACAGAATCAGCAGCATGCATGTCATGATTGTTGGGTCTGTTGGTGTTCTATTACTCTACTACACCTACTAGTAAAATATTTGCCATGTAGAAATATAATTTCTACTAAAAACAGTGATTGATCTGGTTAGTGATGTTGGACTGCTATTATTTTGAACACAACTGTATGTTTTTTCTAGCGATATATTTCAAACAGGGATTAGTTCAACCAATGATGAAGTGAAATAGATCGAACTGCATGCTTTGTGGTTTTAGTGGATAAATAAAGTTTGTCTAGACCTATGTCTTGTCATATGCAGTGGGTTGCACCACACTGTTTAGTTGATGATTGGTCAATGCTGCACGGTTCAGCTGGGTAGTAATTATCTCCCTCAAAGTAATAATAGGACTATGTGAGCCTTATGTAAGGCTTAGTCTTTCTGATAGGTAACAGGTTTTGTATTTAAAAAGTCATTCAAAGTCATTCATATGCAGCATAAACAGGAATTGGTGTAACACCCAACCAATCATTTGACAAACCAGAAAACAGCCAATAAACAGTCAAAAAACAATAATACAAATGAATTATGCTTAAAACTAATAATAATCAGAAGACACACTGGTGCCTTACACACTAGTGCCTTTACATGTGTTAAAATTACTGGTGATGGTGAAAAGTTCACACTGGTTTGTTTGATTATATGTATACATAAATACAAGAAAAATAAACAAGAGTTTAACAAATATACGCAGAACCTGCAATTAAACAACTGATTTAATGAATTACGTGGTTCAATTTCCTGGATTGTTTTGTAATGTTTATAAAATGTGTGTACTATATGTCTAATTTCATCTGTTTTAATTTTTCATAAAATACATGCCTATAAAACGTTTTGCTAGGCTGTTTTTAATGTGTTGTTATTTAATCTGTTGTAATATGTTGTTGCTAGGTTCTTTCATAAGCACACCCCTAAGGTCTATATATTACTGTATATTAAAGAATGCATCATAAAACAATTTGCACAATAGTAACAAGATCCTATTCTACAGTGCAACATGTTCTAGCAACTTTATCTGTCAGGAAACTGATACAATCTATATGTGTGGGAGTGAAATTACTCCTACAAAATTAAGGAAATGTCTGCCACCTACAGTTAGTATTTGCAATTATTTATTTATAAACGTATTCAGCTATCAGAGCTTCTGAAAGTAAGAAATCAAGGTCTATATAAAAACAGTTGGATTTATTTTATAAGGATGTTCTTGACTAAGGATCTTGGATAAGGATTTTGAATAAGATAGATAATACTGCTTTTTCTACTGCATAGAAAAATCTGAAAATTAGCGCACACAAAAAGATGTATCTCTAGCAGAGGTAAAAAGTGTTAACATTATTTTGAAATTTTTAAGTTTAAAAATATCTTCAGAAACATTTGGTATCTGAATTATACGCATTGAGCTTATGTCAACTAGATGATAACAGCAGACATCATGATGACTGCTGGTTTATGTTACACCAGTTTGACATATCATTGATATCAGAGATCGGTGGTCGCCTAAGAGAGTTTCAGTTATTATATTCATTTTAGATATGAAAATTTTAGGTTATCTTAATTAAGTTGATTTTTTTTATCTTGATGAGTTAATTATCTTGATGAGTCTGTAATGGACTGGGTGGAGTATACTGTTATAAATAATGCGAAAGACAAACCATCTGTCTTTAACATAAAGTTTCTGTATTTACTAACACATTTACAGTTAGCATTTCAAAATCTACTCTTAAAATTGTCTATAACTATATTTATGCAACACTCCAAAAGCTTGTCAGATATTAATTTTAATTTTCTTCTCCTATTAATAGATCTTCATCCTGTGGTGAATAATGGTGAGTTGCTTTTCCAGTTTACAGTATGTCTGTACTGCATCACATGCTCCTTTAAGATGTATCAACGTGTTTGTAGTTAGTTTCCCTTATCCCCTTATATGTATTTTATGTCTTTCTTTGACTTCTAGCATGGACGTGTAAAATTAAAGTCCACAGCACAGCAGAAGGAAGAAAGAAAGGAAGAAAGAAAGAAAGAAAGAAAGAAAGAAAGAAAGAAAGAAAGAAAGAAAGAAAGAAAGAAAGAAAGAAAGAAAAAGAAAGTTGCAGTGTGGTTGTGTGTAAGTCAAGTGTTAAGTCTGTTAACAGTGCTTTACCTGTCTCTCTCAGAGGAGTGCTGGGGAAAATGATGACGAAGCTTTGCAGTTGACTCAGCAGCTCCTGTCCTCCAACCCAGACTTTGCCACACTGTGGAACTGTCACGACCGGGACGGGAGGCTCGCAGGAGAGCATACCTGGCTTTCCTCTAGGACGAAGCGTTGGGCCGAGGGGACCCCCACTTGAGCCTCCTGCTCAGGGAATAATGGGGGGTATACCCAAACTGGCACTCGAAGGGGGCAGCCCAGTGGCAGAGGACTGGAGGGTGTTGTGGGCATATTCTGCCCAAACAATGTAGGAGGCCCAGAATGTGGGGTTATTGGCTGCCATACAGTGCAGGGTGGTCTCCAGAGCCTTGTTCACCTGCTCAGTCTGGCCATTTGACTCAGGATGGAACCCAGACGATAGGCTGACTGTGGACCCGATCAGTTTGCAGAAGGCTGGACGGGAGGAGAATTGGGGATCTCGGTCTGAGACCACGTCCAGGGGAATCCTGAATACCCGGAAGACATTGTCTATGAGGAGTTCAGCCGTCTCTATTGCCGAGGGCAGCTTGGGCAGGAAAATGAAATGGGCAGCCTTTAAGAACCGGTCCACCACTACCAAGGTGACAGTGTTGCCCCTGGATGGTGGGAGCCCAGTCACAAAGTCCTGAGGTCGCTGACGTGTCGACTTCACCTGGCTGCATGTGGGGCAGGCCTTCACATAAGCTTTAACATCCTCTTTGATTGAGGGCCACCAAAACTGCCGCTGGAGGAATTCCAGGGTGCGTGCACTACCTGGATGGCACGTCAAGGGGACTTGTGACCCCACTGCAGGACCTGGGCCCGGGCGGCTTGAGGAACGTACAGACGACCAGCGAGTCCATTGCCTGGATCAGGCTCCTGGGCGAGGACCTGTTGCACCACCCTTTCCAGTTCCCACTGCAAAGGTGCGACAGTCTTTGACCTCGGAATCACTGGCGTCCATGGCTTTTCCTGTGCCTCGGGGGTGTGGGCTCGAGACAGGGCATCAGGCTTCACATTCTTGGTGCCCGGCCTGTAAGACAACAGAAAGTGAAATCGGTTAAAGAACAGGGACCACCGAGCTTGCCGAGGGTTGAGCCGCTTTGCCTGAAGGAGATACTCCAGGTTTTTGTGGTCAGTAAGAACCTGGAAAGGGTGCTGAGCCCCCTCAAGCCAGTGGCGCCACTCCTCCAGAGCCAGTGGCGCCACTTCTCCAGAGCCAGTTTAACAGCCAGCAACTCCCGATCCCCCACATGGTAATTTCGCTCTGCGTCCGTCAAGCAGCGCGACATGAAGGTGCAAGGGTGTAATTACCTGTCCTCACCCCTCTGAGACAGAACGGCCCCAACGCCCACCTCCAAGGCATCCAACTCCACCACAAAAGGCTTTTCAGGGTCCGGGATGAAGAGAATGGGAGCAGGTGTAAATCAGTGCTTGAGATCCTCGAAGGCTGTCACAGCCTCGGGGCCCCAGTGAATCTTAGTCCCACCCCCTTTGGTAAGCACTGTCAGAGGGGCCGCCACAGAACTGAAGTTCTTAATAAACCTCCGGTAGAAGTTTGCAAACCCAATGAAGTGCTGGACCTCCCTCACTGAGGTGGGTATGGGCCAGCTGTGGACTGCCTCGACTTTCCTGGGGTCCATCTCCAAGTGGCCAGGAGTGACGAGGAACCCAAGAAACTGGGCCTGGGTAACATGAAACTTGCACTTCTCTGGCTTCATGTAGAGATGGTTGTGAGGAGTCTTTGAAGAACCCTGCTGATGTGCCCCTCATGCTCCTCCGTGACCTCGAGAAAATGAGGATGTCATCCAGATATACAACGACGAAGATGTTCAGCATATCTCTGAGGACATCATTCATCAGGGTTTGAAAAACAGCTGGGGCATTGGTGAGCCCGAATGGCATCACCAGGTATTTGTAGTGGCCAGTGGGGGCGTTGAAGGCAGTCTTCCATTCGTCCCCTTGCCGGATCCGCACAAGGTGGTAAGCATTGCGGAGATCCAGCTTGGTGAAAATAGAGGCCCCTTGCAGCAGCTCGAAAGCAGTGGCCATGAGGGGAAGGGGATATCGATTCTGGACTGTGATCTTATTGAGGCCCAGATAATCGATACACAGCCTAAGACCCCCATCTCTCTTCTCCACGAAGAAGAACCCCGCCCCGGCCGGGGAAGTGGAGGCCCAGATGATGCCAGCTGCCAAGGATTCCTTAATGTAAGCCTCCATGGCAGAGCGCTCTGGGGGGGACAGGGAGAAGATCAGGCCCCTGGGAGGGCAGGACCCAGGGAGCAGCTCAAAGGCCCAGTCATATGGGCGGTGAGGAGGTAAGGAGGTAGCCCGGGCCTTACTGAAGTCTGGCTTTAACTCGTGGTATACTCTGGGGACTCAAGACAAGTTGACTGACTCTTGAGACTCGGGACTGGAAACTGAGAGGCTAGGAAGAGGACAGGTGAGTGGACAGGGGGCACCCCAGCTGTGAATGGTACGCAGCCAAGGGTGACCCAGGATGACAGGAAACTCAGGGGAATTGATAAGATAAAAGGCCTCCAGTTGGCGTTACAAGATGGTGAGTCGCACTGACCGAGTGGCCTCGGTTATCCTGCCTGGCTCCAGGGGTCTGCCATCCAACGCTGTAACTGCTTGGGGGTGAGGGAGAACTTGGGTCGAGCCTCTGCACTCATCTTGCAGAGGCTCAGACAACCCATCACAGCCCTCCTGTAGCTGTGTGGGGACTGGGGTTTCCCGTGAGCTCGGGGCAAGCGGAGCGGAAGTGGCCAGAGGCACCACAGTAAAGGCAACGCCGCTCCCTCATGCGACGATCCCTTTCGGCAGGAGACAGCCTGGAACAATACAACTGCATGTCCTCGGGGGAAATCAGAGGCCGAGGAAGCTCTGGGAGGGGAAGCCGATGGCGGAAGAACAGGCCTGCTCAGGGGGACTTGGGGCTGGTACTCCTTGCGGCGGGCTGCCCTCCGCTCTCTCAGCTGATTGTCCAGCCGGATGGCCATTGTGATGAGGGACTCGAGATCCTGGCTCATGAATGGACAACTCATCTTGCAGAGGCTCAGACAACCCTCCTTGAAAGCATGCCCTCAAGGCCTCATCGTTCCACCCACTCCGTGCCGCTATTGTCTAAACTCTATAGTGAAGTCAGCAGTGCTGCGGGAACCCTGACGCAGAGTTATCAGGCATTTGGAGGCCTCCCGGCCACTAACAGGGTGATCAAAAACCCGCCCGAACTCTTCCACGAAAGAGGCATAAGACCCACAACAGACATCCTGGGACTGCCAAACCGCAGAGGCCCAGGCAAGCACCTTATCGGAGAGGAGAGTGATGATATAAGTGATCATGGAGCGGTCTGTAGGGAAACTTGACAGCAGTGCCTGAGCGATCGGCCTACCCTCGTCTCACGACACCACCACGCACCAGGCTCCACCCATCACCACTCCGCACACCTCACGCCGCCAGTGGACACGTGGACCTGCACGCTGTTTGTCACCTGCTTGTTGTTTCCACTACACAAACAAGGCACTGTAAATAAATCCACCCTCTGGGGCTTTTTTTTTTGGCATTTCCTTGTCGTGTGTTTCTTCACCCCATGACAATATACAGAGACTGTGCACTGTATACAGGTGAGTGCCACACTAATAGACTGCCATAGTGGAAAAATGGCTTATGATTGGCTATGATTGAAGTATCTCTTTCCATAGGTTCTGCTGAAAGCTAGATCAGTGGTTCTCAGCTGGTTTTACTTCAGGACCCAAGTTTTTAACTGGTGACCCCAATAGTATCAAAATAGAGATGTTGAAATATGCTTAATTTGCCTAATTTCTATTTACTCACTGATTGGTTTGGATGTACGGCCTTAGATATAAATATATCTACATCAATTTTTTCCTTTTTTAAATGTTGATAAGCCTATTTGTTTTGCTTCTGTTTTTAATGTTTGAGAGCTATGAGTGATGCAATACCAAAATAAAATGATAAGATGACTGATTACTGATGTTTGGCATATAACTGATACACATACTTAAATCATGAATAACCAGTGTTTTGAGGACATTTACCTTAGATAACGTGTTGCTCGACGAGGATTTCTTAATCGTTGCGACTTTCAATCTTGAGAATAAATGAGAAGTAATGCTGCAAAGCTCTCGCGGGGTGAAGAAGAGGTGGAGTCTCAAACAGTCCCAAGCTATTTTCATCACTTTTTCAACATCGGTTAATTATTTCTAAAATTTACACAGCCATGTGGGGACTGACCATTAGTATCGATTCATGGAAAAAAATAAAACAAAGCCCAAAAATGAACTCTCACTCACAGTTAACAAGTGCCAGGTGTGTGGACACGCTACACATTTTCACATTCTGAAAGTCTATTGTTACCCTTTTTGCAACAGGTATATCGTGAAAGTTGTAGCAAAAGTCAAGGCGTGAATATTTGAAACTGCAGTGACAGATTTGAGAGGTTGTAGGTGCCTGTTTGTGGTTGTACTGTGAATGTGAATTTAAGAATTTGTGTAAATATGCGCTGCATGTCGGTCATTTGATTCCTGTCAAAGGGGTTTTTACACATCTGTGATTATTTGTCTGCAATGTCAAATTCAGAATACTGGTGTAAAATTATTGTTCATGAGTGCAAAGCTCAACATTCAACTTCAGATTTTTATTTTACAGGTTTTTTTACATCAGGGCTGTCAGGGTAAGTTTTAGCATACAAGTATAAATATTTATTGTACGTACCCAAATATTTATCCACAAGCTCTCAAGTTTTGTAACTCTGTTACCCCATAACTTACTGTTTTACCCCATAACTTACTGTGTGTGTGTGTGTGTGTGTGGGCATGTATGTCTGTTAGGAGCGAGTTGTCAGTGGAGAAGACCTCAGTGCTTCAAGCTGTTAGATCAGAGTCCCCACGCCAAGACAATAATTAGAATCCAGCCCCAGACACCAGATCCCGCCAGAAATATCAGTTCTTCCAGTAACAGAACAACTTGTCAGCAGAGCTGTCGATACCCAAAGCCTGTTAACAGCAAGTCTTGTCTGGTATCTAAAAATACCCAAAACAGTCTTCTGTCAGTCAAGCATACTTAACATAGCCTTTCGAAAATTGCCTTCAACTTTTATTTTTTAGGGTGTCTGTTGACGATACTGTTATTGCTGTTAATGAGAGCTCTGGATCCACTGGGGCATGAGAAGGAGACTTTAGCACATTTTCAAACTCTTGTGAGAACACAGTGAGAACATTATTTTGTGACCTTGACTAGCTGGAATATTAGGGGAAGCCCCTCATTAGATAAAATATATCAGGCCTGTTCAACTCCAGTCCTGCAGGGCCATTGCTGTGCAGAGTTTACATCCAATTCTTATAAAAAAATAGACCTGAAGACCTTGATTAGGTTGATTGATTACAGTTGGAGTTAAATTCTGCAGGAGATTGACCCTTCAGGACCGAATTTGGATAAGACTGAAAGTGCCAAAATCGAAAGTTCATTAATTCTCATTCTCTCTCTAACAGGAAGTCGACCCTATGCGGTCATCGTACTATAGTGACCTGTGCAGTAAGTTTCTGATTGAAAACACCATTCTAAAAAAAGGAGTATGCAGAGGTTCGAGTGTTTAGTCTCTCAAATAAGGTAAGAGCACCCCAACCCTGGTCAATATCTATCAGACGAATTATAATTCAAGATACATTATGCAGGATTTTCAGTTACTGTCTGTAAACACAACATTCAAATCTGGCCCCTAATGGACCATCAGTACTCATACAAAACCTAACCTAGTAAACGGGATAATTGTGCGCCAGGCTCTTTATTTTAATGTGCTTGTGTAATAACTAACTACATTATTTAAGATGTTGTATGGAGGTAGATGTTTTACACAAACTTAATAATATAAACATAAGTCTTAATCAACCATCAGCATGTGAAAGGAAAATGACACTGTATACAGTATGTGCTATTTTCAGAGATTTACTGTCAGCTTTACTCCCAGATTGCATGGAAACTTCAAGAATAGGTGTTCTACATAGAAGTTGACAGCTGAATTTATTTGTATTTATATTTAAATTACATTTATTCATTGTATCTGGCAATAGCAGCTACACCGTGTTTACCAATCCACAGAGATTACTTTTAGATTTAACCCTTTGAGGTCCCGGTCCCCCAGGGGGGGCTTTTTTGAACAGTTGTAAACACCCATCTAAAGCTCTGCAAGTTTTTGTCACAGAAACATATAACACCACTAGAAACCTTAAGTCTTCTGTAGCACTTTGAAAAAAGAATTTAAAAAAAGCTTATAATTTTAAGAACTTTAGCCAGCAGCAGCGTCTTAACGACACACCCATCAGCTATTCACATGGTAAGCGCATGGACAATCAGTGTCATCATTGGCATTCATAATTGTACCTTAACTCTAAGAAATGTTATTTCCTGTGGCCTTTAGAAAATAAACTTCTTACTGATATACAGTGCTACTTCAGAGCATGTACCAAGATCGGCAGTGCCAAGTCCAGTCCGGGTGTTCCAGAGCCCACTGTCAGTTCCTGTCCGGGTGCTCCAGAGCCCAGTGCCAGTCCTGAGTCCAGTTCGGGTGCTCCAGAGCCCGGTGCCAGTCCGGGTGTTCCAGATCCCAGTGCCAAGTCCAGTCCGGGTGTTCCAGAGCCCAGTGTCAATTCCTGTCCGGGTGCTCCAGAGCCCAGTGCCAGTCCGGAGTCCAGTCCGGGTGCTCCAAAGCCCGGTCCCAGTCCGAAGTCCAGTCCGGGTGCTCCAGAGCCTGGTGCCAGTCCGGAGTCCAGTCCGGGTGCTCCAGAGCCCGGTGCCAGTCCAGAGTCCAGTCGGGTGGTGCCAGAGCCAGAGTTGTGTATTCACTCTTCTGTTCTGGGCGAAGTCTTGTTTGCCCTGGCAACATTTCTGAGCGTTTTTCCCCTGTGTTGTTTCTCTTGTGTGTTACCCGGACTGCCTATTGGTTTATGCTCTTGTTTGCTGCCTGCCAATAATTCTCCGGCTTAATTCTCCCCTTTATAGTTCCCTTGTGTTTTCCTAACGCCCTCCAGTTTCGTTTCTGCCCTTTTACTTTCTGTTTTGCATTTTTGTCAATGAACTGTTTATTTGTTCACCCGCAAGTGGATCTCCATGTTTGAATCCTGACAAAGATTGTCTCAGTTTACTGGAGCTTCAAATTCTCAGGCACAATTCAAAGCCATTATAAAGCTGGAAAGAGCCAGGATAGTATTTAATATAAATGATTGTGTTAGGCTAAACAAAAAAAACTAGGATGTCATGAGGGTAAATTGTACATTTTTATTTTTTTATTTTTACTTTAAAAGTGTTAGCATCTCTGAGACCAGACTATACATTTTTCTTGAGTGGGACAAGAGAAATTAGTTTTTGTTTTGATGCCCATTTTAATAGATTACTTATTAATAGATATCTCTCATGTTTCTTTTTCTCATTCCTACTACAGAACCTGTCAACTCCGTGCCATCTGAATCAGCTTCTGTTGGTGACCCATTGTTACGTCTGAGGTTCCTGCACCGCCTCCTCCTGGCCGTCGCCTGAGTTCTAATCTGGTTTAATACTACATTTCCCATGGGTCAACTGCCTGGGGCTGACCACGCCCCTTCTACTCACCTGCAAACAATCATCCATCAAGGACTTTGTATATAAGCTCATGTTTAACATTGTATCTTTGCGAAGTCTTGTTTTCCTGTTGGTTACATTTCTAAACGTTTTACCTGGTTTTGTATTTCCTGTTATCACTCTGGTCTGTTCCTCGTTTTTGATTGTTTGCTGCCTGCCCTGTGACTTGGATTGTGTATTGGATTACGTTTATTGTCTGCTGCCTGCCCCGACCACTGCCTGTATTACGGATATCCCTTTGTCTGCTGCCTGCCTCGATCTTTGCCTGTGCCCCGACTCTGATTCTGGTTTGCCTCTGCCATTACTGTTTGCCATTTCTGACCTTTGCCTGTTTACTATTGTTTTAATAAAGCTGCATATGGATCCCACTGGTTTCCCGTGTCCGTTACAGAAGACTTCGCCACAACAAGATCCAGCGGCGATTGATCATCTCTCTTCTGGATTTGCAGCTCAGGCAACACGAATGGCTGCACACCACACTAAGATTACCCATTTAACCGCTCTTACAGAGGAACTTGCAAAGAAATTAGATCGCATGATGATCCTACAGACTGAACGTCCGTCAATGGTAGCCGGAGCGGTTGCATCTGTTACGTCATCCCCTGCTAATCAAAGTCCCCGTCTCACATTTCCAGAAAAGTTTGATGGAAACTCTGCAAAATGTAAAGGTTTTTTGCTACAATGCTCACTTTTCATCGATCAACAACCTCTTTTGTACCCAACAGATTCCAGCCGTATTGCCTTTGTATGTTCTCTGCTCTCTGGGAAGGCGCTAGACTGGGCAACCGCAATATAGCGGCCTGAGGGTTCAACTTTCACAGAGTTCTCTGTATTCCTGAAACATTTCCGTGAGGTTTTTGATCACCCTGCAGAAGGTAAAAGCCCAGGGGAGCATTTATTAACTATCGCTCAAGGAAAGGAGTCGGCTGCTAAGTATGCTTTGAGATTTCGCACATTGTCAACCCAAACTGATTGGACGGAAGATGCTTTGAAACTGCTGTTCCGTAAGGGCTTAAATGATCGACTTCAAACTGAACTTGCCTGCCGTGATGAGGCGAAAAGTCTCGCTCAGTTCATCAATCTCACCATACATATTGATAACCTGATTCGTTCACGAACTCCACGATCCATGTTCACCAAACCAAACGTCCACGAACCTGTTGAACGTATGCAATTGGGAAAAACACAACTTACACCTGAGGAGAGAAAACGTCGAAAGGAGAATCAGCTCTGTTTCTACTGCGGTCAGGCAGGTCATCAACGTGCCAATTGTCCTGTAAATCTATCAGCGCAATGAAAAGTAGTGAGTAAAGAGCAGACTCCCCATACCATGGAAATTTCTGTGACTCTTGCAAATGATGATGATACTGTTACTATTAAGGCCTTTATTGATTCAGGTGCTGAGGGCAACTTCATGTCAACCAAACTGGCAGAGAGAATGCAACTCACGCTAACTCCTTGCTCTTCTCCCCTCACTGTAGAGGCAGTAGATGGTCATACCATTGGTCTTGAAAAATCTGTGCAGATAACCCCTCAACTACAGCTTCACATTGGTGCCTTACATTCTGAAGATATTCAGTTTTATGTCATTTCAACAGTCACGCATGATCTGATTCTGGGCCTACCATGGTTACGGTTACACAATCCTGTAATATCCTGGAGAGATGCCAAGATACTAAGGTGGGATGCATCATGTCACCAGCATTGTTTAAAAACTATTGTAAAGCCTAAACCTCAAGTTAATCCATCTAAGCAGCAAACCTCTGCTAAAAGAAGCATTCCATCTGAATATCATGATCTACTGGAGGCTTTCGATAAGGTAAGGGCAGCTCAACTTCCTGCTCATCGGTCCATGGACTGTGCCATTGATCTGATTCCTGGTGTTACTCCCCCTCAAGGCAGAATTTTTCCCTTGTCACAACCTGAATCCTTGGCTATGAAAACTTGCATCGAGGAAGAGATAGCGAAAGGGTTCATACGTCCATCTAATTCTCCAGCCTCAGCAGGATTCTTTTTCGTAGAGAAGAAAGATGGAGGATTGCGACCATGCATTGATTATCGAGCCTTAAACGACATAACAATAACGTACCGTTACCCATTACCCCTAGTCCCAGCTTCCCTGGAACAACACAGACAGGCCAGATATTACACCAAACTTGATCTGCGTAATGACTACAATCTAATTCACATAAGGGAAGGTGATGAATGGAAGATGGTGTTTTCTACAGCTTGTGGTCACAATGAATATTTGGTCATGCCATTTGGTCTAGCTAACACCCGTCTGTGTTTCAGTCATTTATGAATGATATATTTAGAGATATGCTTGAACGCTGGGTTATTGTATACATTGATGACATTCTCATTTTTTCTAACACTTTAACCGGAGAGTTCCACAGGGCGCATCCAGATAAGCCGGCCCCCCGACCCCGTGGTAGACCCCGGCGTCGTCGACCTCCTCACATCAGGAGCCGTTCGCAGGGAGGGGGCTCTGTTACGTCTGAGGTTCCCGCACCGCCTCCTCCTGGCCGTCAGCCAGAACCGTCACCTGAGTTCTAATCTGGTTTAATACTACATTTTCCATGGGTCAACTGCCTGGGGCTGACCACGCCCCTTCTACTCACCTGAAAACAATCATCCATCAAGGACTTTGTATATAAGCTCATGTTAAACATTGTATCTTTGCGAAGTTTTCCTGTTGGTTACATTTCTGAGCGTTTTACCTGGTTTTTTGGTCTGTTCCTCGTTTTTGATTGTTTGCTGCCTGCCTGTATTACGTATATCCCTTTGTCTGCTGCCTGCCTCGATGTTCGCCTGTGCCCCGAGTCTGATTCTGGTTTGCCTCTGCCATTACTGTTTGCCATTTCTGACCTTTGCCTGTTTACTATTGTTTTAATAAAGTTGCATATGGATCCCACTGGTTTCCCGTGTCCGTTACACCCATATTAACCTCTCCTCCAATCAGCTTTTGAGGCTGCCGCCTCAGTTCACCATGCTGAGATGCCTAGAGGTGATCAGTGCTTTCTTTTTCCAGATAAAAAACTCACTTCTTTTGATTGATAAAATGTATATTAATGATGTAAACAGTAAAGATTATTTCACAGGTAATAATATGACTGTCAAACACAGGTTCTGGAAGCAGATAATAATGGCATTGGAAATTTGGAGGGACTGTACCGTCTGCCTAAACTAGAAGTCTCTTTGAAGAATAATCGTATCCTTTTCTCAAAAAAAATGTATTGGAAACAAATCACAGGTCATATATGTGAACTGAACTTAATGGTAATGTAGTTTGTACTCTATTTAGCTTTTTATTATTTATCGTAAGGTGTGATTTTTGTGACCAAACAAGAAAATGTTTTTTCTTACTTTGTTTCTAGAAATCTGTAAACTATCTGATCTTGAGTGCTTGGCGTCTTGCCCAAAATTGACCAGACTAGATCTGCGTGAAAATTCTGTCACAGAAGTTGAAAATGTACAGTCAGAGCTAGCCCAATTGTTGCCATTGGTTACTTCCCTGTCTCTTTGATGTACACGCAACTGATGTGTGTGCGTATGCAGCTAAATGTTGTGTCTTAGTGTTCTGACCTGTGCTGCTCTGAGGTCTCTTTAGAATTCACCAATGCCTTTTGAAGGCATACATTGGGCCTAATCAGGTGTAAAGAAAAAGTTCACTGCAAAAAAATATTTTGTAATAACTAACTACCCTCCATGCCATTCAAAACTTATTACCATGCTTAATCTACTATGTGACTATGTGTAGTAGATTCAGTATTTTGAAGTTATAAGACAGCTTTGTGTGAAACATGCTTTAAAGGTATAGTTTTATGTCATTATAATGGAATGACAATATGTATTTTTTCATCATTTATGAAAAAATATTTAGTGTTCCTGTAGCTCAACTGGTAGAGCATTGCGTAAACGTTGTGGGTTCAATCCCAGGGAATACAAGTACTGATAAAAAAAAAAGTAAATGTATACCTTGAATTCATTGTAAGTTGCTTTGGATAAAAGCGTCTGCCAAATGAATACATGTAAGTGTAAAAAACACTCATGTCTTCCAGACCTGACTTTTTCCTTCTCTGTGGAACACAGAAGCTATTTCGAGAAATGTCTCAGTGGTTTTGCGTCCATACAATGGAAGTCAATGGGTGTCACTGTTATTTGGTTACCAACACACTTCACAACATCTGTGTTTCTGAGAAGCAAAATGTTATAACAAAGGTGGAATGATATGAAGGTGAGTAAATGATGAAGAATTTTCAGTTTTGGGCAAAATGTCCCTTTAATTAAATAAAAAACGGCATCTGCAATATTCTTTTAAATGTTTTATTTTTTTAAAATAATAAAAAAAGAAAACCTGTTTGGTACAACCTGTTTGGTTATTACAAAATAATAACAATTTATTTTGATTAATTTGTTCTTTAAAGACTCTGCTTTAGGTGTGTGTGTGTGTGTGTGTGTGTGTGTGTCTGTGTGTGTGTGAGTGATTAATGATGGTTCACATTTCATGTAAGGTTTGATAAATATGTAGTGTAAACACCAATTTGTATGCTGTTAGAGATAAAAGATTTCATAATGGG
>JAZGTK010009742.1:0-16991 GCA_036877625.1 Ambastaia sidthimunki | reverse complement strand
TTTTTTTTTCTGCTTATATCACAGAGACTGTTAATAATATTAACCAGTAATATAATAAATCCCATTACAAAAGGTTAAATGCTTTGTGAACACGGTTTTAAATTGTCTAATGTTTAATTGTTTTTAGGATAATAATAGTCCTAATCTACTTAATTAGATATCTAATCTAATATCTAGGTTACAGCGATGAGGGTAGCCACCATGTTCATGACGGTTCAGTGGAGAACTTTGAAGTTTAGGTAAAGGGAGGGGTCAAGTGATGATGGTGGGCCGGTGGTTATACAGTGGAGAAAGTGGCAGCAGTGATACGCTCTTACCAGTGGTGGGGGGCTGTGCGCGAAGCAGGTAGGAGTTGGGAGAGAACTCGTCGTCGGGAGGGGGGTCCAGTATGGCATGGGAAGAGCCGCTGTCCAAAAGGGGCATCTGACACTCCCTGATGGAGGTGGCGGCCTGGTGCAAGGGGGCGGAGGGGGGAGGAGGGGCTGGGGGGAGCAGGCTGGATGAAGGCGTGGGAGGGAGGGGGCGACCTGAAGGACAAGCACACACACAAACACATAAGTGGGAAAAGTGTGTTACTTCATGGGGTGAAATTGCTGTTTGTGAAATTCCATGAAATGCAAGTGCATCACATCCATTGTTTTTTGATATTTAATTTGAACTCAACAGAACAGCTATTAACAGACATTAACAACAACCTCTCTTTCTAAATCACGTTTGTCATCAAAGACGCTTTCTTTCACATCTGTTAGTACTCTGAATTTTCTAACTGTGCACAAGTAAACTTTGATGTTATCCTTACAAAAACATGACAAGCACACAAAAGAGAACAAAAAATGGAAACAAATGGAAATAAATACACAAAGTAGATATGCAGTACACCAAACACAGAGGCTGGTGAAATGGGAAACGTTTTGCCAATAAACCTTCAACCGTACAAGCCATAGACTGAAATAAGGACAGCTTTGACGTTCCTCATAAACGAATAAAAAGGCTATAGAATACAGAATAGAATTAAGGTCTACATGCAGTATGGGTGTTTTCTCTGTATATTGTTGGGTGTAGTGATGACACAACAAGCATAGAATGAGATTCAGATACTGGATCAACCCATCAAGCACATGCTGAGTTTTTGATTGGGAGCGAGGCAGGCGGATATGTTCTGGACATTTTACCACCCTTCGCCATCCGCATTCATGTGCAGCTTACAGTCAAAAGAACTGCTGTGCAGGAGTTGGATTGTGTCATCAGGGCTTTTGGCTCTCTGTGTTTTCAGAGTTCTCAGCCAATGTGAAACACTTGCAGTGGGGAAAACTGATAAACCAACTGCAATTCTTTCTCAGATGATTCTCGGTCAATCCACGTAAAAATCTGAATTTAAATTATTCATAAATACAGTGCAAGTAATTATTCATTATTATACTGAAAAGCATATGCAAGATATAACAGATAAGTGCCATCTGGTGTGCAACACTGCAGAAACAACACAGAGGCCACATTTGCAGCACCTTATATACCATCAAAAGACATCAAAGCATATTTTACATCTCTTTACAACCACTTAAATTTGTCTTCCAGCCACTTTAACTGGCCGAATTTGCATCCCTGTGCTATTGTTAAAAAATCTGAGATGCATCAAAAATCATTTTAGAATCAACTTGTGACTCAAATCGAAATCGAAAACAGACCACGAGGTGCCTAAAGATTCCCACCCGTACCGAACACGATGGCTGATTCAATCAATCTACAACACCATCCAGTTCCGCTGTGGACAAAATTCACACGCACACACACTCCAGATCTAATGCGATTGTGATTTCACATGCTTTTGCTTTTTTAGATAAATGGAGGAGAAAAGAGAGAATCTAAACTGTTCTCAAAGATGGAGGGACGGGAGGGGACACGGTCAGACTGTGGGAAAGAGAGTGACAAATCACACCGTAACAAGTGCAATTTATCACTCGCCACACTCACCCTCTCTTTTATCTGCCATGTACACAGAGCAGACACCTGTAGCAAGCCAGGAGAGATCAGCACACACAAACAGGAACTGTCTGTGCGTGTGTGTGTGTGTTGGCAAAGCTTCTAGCTGGAGCACCGTGGCTAGGTCTGCTTCAGGACTGATCCTCTCAGGCAAACACAGCACAACTCCTGCACAATCCCTCTTTCAATCCCTCTCACTCATTCTCCATTATTCCCTTCACAAGTGCCATCCTTTTCTTCTCATCCATTGCCTCTGCTAAACTCTCTGTCTTCCTCCCTCTTGATCCTGTTGGTTGGTGTCCTGCTGCGTCTGTGTTCACATCGGGCTGGTCAGTGACATTTGTGAAGATTTATCGTACCAGTGTCCGCCAACATAACAAACAAAGGAAAAAGAGGGTCGTGGGCACAGAGGGAGGGAGACAGTGAGTGTGCTTCTGTGCAGCACACACAAAATGGGGAAAATCAAAAGTCACGCATCATCCGGGTGGCACATAAGGACGCCAAACACAACAATGTTTTTTGCCAAGATTATCCTGCCAGCCACAATCAAATTCTTTGATCTCAAAACTTAATTAAACCATTTGATTTATATCAACTGTAACTTTAAAAACATCCTGAAACTGCTACTATTTTTCTAGCTAAGCACAATGAACTGAATAATGCCATTTGCTGACAGACTTTAAATCCAAACGCACAGAAAGGAACACAAAACAACCCATTATGAAACAAACGGTTTACAAAATGTATTGTTTGTATTGTGACTCATCTCTATGTTTCATTAAGTATCAACTTTGTCCCAGATGTTTATTCTAAAATTCTTTATGGAAAAATAAAACACCACAAATGAGACAACTGATATATTGTAAGAGTACAGGGACGTGGTACCACACTTTCACGATGATTGCTAAAGCTTTTATCACAGTATTGTATTGCATTACAAAACAGTTGTACCTTTGAAAAGTACTTTGAACATTTAAAAAGCATTTTAAAAAAGAACATTTGATTGTATAACGATTTAAATCTCTGTGATAGACTGTCTGAATTTCTGTACTACCAGGCATGCACTGAGAGTCACAATTGACTGGCAACTGGTGGATCACAGCTGACTGCGTTTTGGCTGGACCGAATCATTTTTGGGTAACCTCTTCACAAGTGCAGTAGTTCCCATGGTGACTGAGCACCTGTGGTTTGCAGATAAATCAGAGAGAAATGGAGTGGGCCGCGGCATGTTCCCTTGATAACACCTGTAAGCGATAAGTTCAAAGAAGCACTGCTTCAGCCTCCTGGATGGTTCTGTGGAGTTTTGTGTGGGGTAATTATGGAGTCGTTAACTTGAAGAATATCTAGGGAAAAATGAAGTGCTTATGCGAATCACATGGGCTGCGTGAAAATATCAAGGGCTGTGCAGGTGTATGCGAGGATTTCTCTTTTCTTTTCTAGGTTGGCGGAAAACAGGTGTGGAAGCTACCTTTTCATCTCGCCGTCTGCCTCAGCCCATCTGTGTTTTCTTTTCTGTCTGTCTCTCACTCTGTTTGCTTACGGTGAGCCTCCCAAAAGCATCTTCATTTTAGCGTTGTGGGATGTGTTGCCGCTCTCGACTGCCCGGTGTCTGTTCTCTGTGCAATAACTGTCGACCTTGAACAACATCACAGTAAGTGGTGTTGAAATGCCTGACTTGTTTGTGTGGTAACCTTGACACTGTCAAACACTAATGTTCTTTGGTGACTATTGTGACCAATGTACATCCACAAAAAGCAACTTATTGATAAAAATATAACTGCATTCTCAATAAATCTTGGAAGTCACTGTTTATTTAAATGGTGAAACATCACTAATAGCATAAAGAAAAATAAATCCACAAAAAATTTAATCATTTAGGAATATTGATTTAAGCATATGTTTCTCACAAATGTACTTTTAAAGAAAAACTCAATTGCCACGTGGAATTTCATTTTTAAGGTTTTTGCCATTTTATTGATAATAGAAAGAGAGAACATACAGGAAACAATAGGAGGAAAAGTGGAAAACAGGATCGTAAATGACCAAAACCAGGTTTAAACTGTTTCTGCAAATATATGCACCATCATGCTAGCTAACAATTTTAAGTTGTAATAACCCAAAATTATAAGGTACTTAATTTTTCCATTAAGTGAATTATTGCTTATAAATTAACATTATTGGTTATAAGAACGTTATTCAAACATTTTTAACTCATTAACGTTTTTAAAAAGTTTCACTAACAACCTAAGAATAATTTTTTTATTTATATGATATATAATGATAAAAATGTTCTACTAACAGTTCTGCAATAATTTTGTAATAATATTTTTAGAGAACGTTAGTCAAGGTTTTGAGAACATTCCCTGCTAACTGGGACTGCACGTGTATTGCACGCCAGACCATGTCTCTGACATTTCTTGGTTTTTTATTCGACCTAATGTGGTCCAACAGGATGCGATTGTTGGTCATAATGTAATATGACATTGGTGTCACAGATTTGACCCTCTCTTTTTAAAGCCCCTGGGGGCAGCTTGCTGCATTAAGAGAGTCTCTCTATTTATAGGAAAAGTGCAACAGTTTGGGGGCGTGCGGGATATGACACAACAAGTCATTGGCTTATATGTCATCCTTGTCTTCAACATGTCTAGAGACTTTTGTATGTTGGTTGCAAGTCTGTTGTGTTTGGTTTGTGTCACACGCTACTGAATCAATACAAAAAGCTATTTTAACTAATCACAGACCTGGTATTGCATGTCAGTTACAAGATTACTGTCCTTGCAGACTGAAAGTTCTCAAAATTCTGTTATCAAACAAACACACAACACTACATGAAAGGCAACTCTTAAGCAAGTCAATAAACAACAGAGAATGTTGTGATTGTTTTTGCACTGAACTTTCTCTCAACAGATGAAGAATAAAAAGAGCCAAACATTATTGATGAGACAGTAGTTGGGGGCAGAGGCACTTTGATGTTTTTTGGCTCTGCTTGCCACTGCCTTGTCCTCCTCTTACACTCTTTTCTCTCATTTTCATTGGCTGATGTTCATTACTGCTCTCATGCTTGTTGGAGCACACCCGAAGACTGGCCGACCAGATTGTAAACAAGTCTGAAATTTATTGCAGCGTCTGTGGCTACTCAGAATATATCTGCCAAGTGCATACACTGTATCTATAGCTTTGTCATTTTTATGGCTTTTTGTCTTTTAGTCAGAATAGTCACACGCTTAAAACACCAAAGTAGAGCTTCTGACATACTGAACAGCGTGCACCAGGTTTGCAAATTTCTGAGATTAAATGCTATTAAGTCATATGGTAATATCACTACTTATCAGTCAATCTGGACCAGTTCATTATAAAAGAGAGTCTGCTTGTGAACTGCTGAGTCTGCTATCATATAACATAAAGCACCACTTAAGACTTCTCTTCTATCATCAGCTTTTGGCTCTTCTATGAGGGCGTGAATTACTCTCTCCAGCCGACTGTAGCTGCCTTTGACGTCTGCTACAATGAAAAGACGATATTCTTAACTGATGTCGCAAACAGAACAAAAGTGTCCTACTTTTTCACCCTCTCCTCCATTTTTACTGTCTTTCTCTATAGCTTCCTCCCCTCTCCTCCATAAAACATCCTCCCACCAATACGCCTTCCCATGTCTTGAATCTTAAGAACTCCTCAGCATTGCCAAGGATCAAAGAAGGATGAGCATCGTCCAATGAGAATGCGCCTCTTCACATGACAACACTTGGCTCATCCAATCAGCTGGCAGAATTTTTCCTACTTGTGTCTGTATCACTGGCATAACAAAATACGATTTATTAGTCTCTTTTCTTATTGTCTCTATATTAACAGGGACATGTTGTTTTTCCTCATTTCGGTGGATTGCATACGGTGAGACACTTCTAATCTATAAACAGGGATTACTAAATTTAACAGAAGCCTTTGAAGTTAGTGCACTAGATTTGGTCACAGACACACCATATTGCACAGAGTTTTCCCCAGCAGGTCTCAGCAGTAATGAGTTTATGAATCAGCCGCCTCGCAGGATGAGATTATCAGCGACCCCACATCTTCATTAATTTTTGTCTCTACGAAAGCAGAATATTGCACTGGTCATTTAAATCACATTGTGCAAATCGAACAAACTGCAGAAACACACACAAACATCAGCTAGCAGAGCTACCGGCTACACACTCGATGGACAATTCTACACGTCATATAAATCTTTGTGCTGTCATAACTGGAGAAACAAGTGCTGTCTAAGTGATGAATTATTGAAATAAGCTGTGCCTAATCTAATGGAGATCGGGGTTGTTCAAGCGCTGGAGCTGGGAGGCAGATGTCAGTCAGAGCTGACATATGTGACAGCTGTGTGTGTCAGTGTCCAGAGGCAGTGAGAGGGACCCAGGGGAACAGCTGTCTATGGTCATTAGTGAGGAGAGGGGCAGTGGGTTGGAGTGGCCGGACCTGTATGAGGCAGTGTGAGGCCGTGACGGTTGACACACAGGGCAGGCTAACCCTCAAGTCCAGTGGTGAGGAACGCTGCACTGAGGCAAACTCGGCAATGCTTTGCATCATCACACCCCGAGGAGAAGAGCAGCCGGCTGTTGTTTAGCACAGCTCCCCCTATAGAGTATCAGAGTGGGAGTGATGCAACTTCTGTACAGCTAGGGAGCTATCACAAACACACACATGCACACTTATACATAAAACAGAAAAACAAACAAGAAATGTCAAAATGGTCAACTGATGTTTCAATCCTCAAGAAGCACATGCATTTACTACAGGTAATTGTTTGATGATCAACAGCATGGAAGTGAAACATCTAATACACAATTAAGTCTTTAAATACATAAAGATATATTCAATTGCTGCTTGAAGAACTCTCTAGAGACTGCACAAGAAAAACCTGCCAAAAAGACACAGTGTGCTTTGAAATTAAAAAATAAAAAAGGGTTTATAAATATTAATTTTTTTAAGGAATGAGGAATGTTTTCTTTTCTGGATGAAGAAAATCTTGTTATGCAAGACATTTAATTAAAATGATTGCTGAAATGCAGTACATTAGCATGACAATAATAACTGCTACAAAACCAGTCCTCTTTATTCTGTATATAAAGCTTATACATTCAGAAGAGAGAGTGACAGAGAGAAGAGAGAGAGCAAGAGAGAGAGAGCAAGAGAGAGAGAAAGTAAGTGAGAGAAAAAATAAAAAGAGAGAGAGAGCAAGAGCACACACAGCTGTAATTAACATAAAGAGTAGACTGAGGATTTAACAGAAAAAAACTAATTCCATATGACCTACTTATTTAAAGCATTTCCTGACATCCTTTGGTTAAAGCTATAGTGGGCCCTTCAAACTAAAGAAAAACAAGCAGCAAGTCCAAACGCTGTTATTGTTTGCTTTCCAATCATACTATTCTTTAATGCACATTTCTCAACCAAATAAAAACACACACAACAAAGCACAAGAGGAGGCCACGGCAGACGGACTAAACTTAGTCCAGACTAAACTCCTGTCTATTAGTGATGATGGAGTGGGCCTTTGAGACACAGGTCATTAAGCTGGAGTAGTGTGTGCAGAAAATGGGCACCATTTCTCATTCACTTCCTCTTCGACAGCACCAGTGATGATACTCAAAGTATGGGCAGGAGTGAGGGAGGCAGGGATGAGTGGAGGATGAGTGTTTGAGAGAAGGATAAGGAAAAAAAATGAGTGTGTCCCTGGAAGACTGAGGCTGGTGGACTATGGGAGAGGGAGTGCTTCCCTGTCTCTAAGCTTGCCTGTTATATATGTATGTTGAAATGTAGGCCAGGGAAGAGAGGAATAGGACGACAAGGGGGCGAAAAGGTAACTGCTCTTCGACTCTCCATAAATCATGTAATATGTTCAGCCATTAAAGGCAGCATCATAGTAGTACAACGCCCAAGAAATGTTAGGGTGGCACTACTATAATGGTGAGCAAGTTTCTAAGACACAAAATAAAGCTGCAAAAAATTAAATTAATGAAGAAAATGCTTAGATGCCTGAGATATCCGGCAATTACAGCATCACAGATGAAAACTTTGATTGCAATCAGGATGACAGAAGTCAAACTTTACATATGGGTGTGTCTCCTGACATAATCAAAACTCAGAGTATAAATTATCCATGCCATGCTTCCCAGACTCATCAGACAGCAATCATTACATTTAACAGATGAACTATGTCTGCTTGAATAAAATTACACTAGTAGCATATTGTGAAGGCAGTGATTATTTTCACTAAATTTATTCTTAATGACGTGAAAGCTTATTTTGAGCAATATTTAACATGCGTCATTTTTATCGAGATAAAAATCTCGTGCGTGCCCAAACGCGCACACAGTGTAACTAAAATAACTACCGTTGTTGCTGTTTTACGCATTAACAATTTGCCACCGCATGACTCCCAGACGTTTGTGAATAAAGCCATTCAAAATCGTTTTTCAAATATAGTCTTTACATTACGCGACCATTATAATACTAAACCAAAAATGCAGTAAAATTCAGTTTATTAAAAACTGCTAGTGTCCACTAAACCAACCCAAAACACATCAACAAACGGCGCGTGCAGCCTATCCGCGGACGCTCCTCTATTTATCACTGAACTTAAGTCTCACCCAAAAAATCGATATCGCTTCACAATTATCCGTGATACTAGAATATAATGGACCTAAAACAGACAAAACAAGAGTCTTCTGTCAAACGATACTCTTACCTTTCCTTTTCTCCATACTGCGAGCACAGCGTCCTCTCTCACTCAGTCATACTTCCAGCATTGCTGCTGTTAGGATTTTAAATCTTTGGCACGAGCGCGTTTCCTCAACGGCGCGAGTTTTGAAAAGCTGCGTTGTGTTCGTACGGACGTCGGTCGGTCCGGCGGCGGTCTGTAAGGTGTCGGTCAGATGCGGGAGAAGAGCGCAAAGAAATACGGAGATGCGCGGCAGCGATTCACCGAGATGTGGGAGAACGAGCGAGTGAGCGAGAGATAGGTTGGCGAGGTGAGCTCATAGTGTGTAACAGTCACTGAGCTGATTTGAATCGGGGCTCCTCCTGCTCTCCCCTCATGGCGATTTCTCTTTCTCCTCCTAAAAAATACGCGCTCAGGTTCTGCGCCCCAATGTCGCGGCTCTGTGACCGCCCGAGCCTCGGGAAACCAAAAGTAATTGTATCGGATACGCAGTGTTGTTTTATCGATGTTTTATCACTGACACCTTTTCCAAAGATCGATATTCATTAATCGGGTGCTGAAAGGTTCATATTTAACACACCTGCCGCCTTGGAGTTAGAATAAGCAGATGCAATTTTGAGGATGTATATGTCTTGCTAAAACTGTTATTGTTCTTGGCAAGCATCGGTGGCAAAATGTAATAGCCTACGGAGAGAGGTGTAAAGAATTCTCTTATTGACAATCCAAGCTTGGCTTTCTTTGATTTAAGTCTCATAATTCCTAATAACTATAATAATGTAATGTACTTTGTACTTTTACTTATGTTTGTTTGACAAAGGACATTGTTTTCCAGGCACCCAAGTGTTTCCACTTAAAATGTATTGTATGCCAGTTTAAACTGCACTAAATAAAGTCGGAAGTATACGTCAGAGATTGCTGTCACACTGTGACAAACAAATCAATTTTCCTGGGATTTCTGGGATGTCACAGGGTCCTCATCATGGGTTTGTCAGGTTGGCATTCTTAATGGATACACTCACGTCACTGAATATTATGATAATGTAAGTTTAATATGCGTGTTAGGCATTATTAAGGAGCACAAAACAGTGCCCTTGCATCACCTATAGCGCTGCCAGGTGGTGTCACTTGCCTCCAAGACAAATTTAAAGGCACACCCTCCCTTTTAGAGACGTTGGCTGTGAACACAAGAAGCGATCTCATTAGAGCTTAATTCAGAGACAAACTGTCTCGCCTAAAACTGACGTTCTTTTGGCGTGGGGATCTATTTGCTGTGTAGCGGTGCTGTGCCTCGACTGTTTCCAAGAACCTTCGCATTGTGCGGTGAGACACTACAAAGCAGCCGGCTCTTCCCACGCGTGGGCATCCGTCCTCATTACCCCAGCACGGGCCCCGCTGCCAGCACTCACAAAGAAGCCAACCGCCCAGAGACAACGCAACTACTGCTGCTCTAGCACTCTGACAAACAAAAGAGAGAGAGATGGAGGAAGCAAAGAACAATAGAAAGAGAGAAAGAAAGAGACTATGAGAGAGACTGTATGTGCACACATTTAAAAGAGCAAGAGAGGAGGCCAAGCTCAACTCTTTGAACACGTAATCACTATAAACCCACCTAAAAATCAAATGGAAAATGTGTAGGCTTTGCAATGGCTTGAAGCCCCATTGTTTTCCTAAGAAATAGTGCGACAACAGGACCCAGACTCTAAGCTGTGAACGGTACATTTCTATGTATTGTTTTGGAGACATGCCCATCCTATCAATCTATAACACAAGGGAAATGGAGAGTGGTTGATGAATACTGAGCAAGACAGTTGCAATACAGCATCTATTGTCCTATACACAACAACTCTGTTCAATGGTGCTGTTCAGTTTTTGACAAAATGAAAGTTCCTCTGTTTTGCTAACAAGGGAAAAGGTATTGATGATAGACACGCACCCAAAGAAATAGAGCTTGAAAATACTTAGTCCCTTTGGTGGTCTTGTTTCGCTGAGATACTGTGTGCATTGACTTTTAAAGCTCCTGAGTCTCCATTAGGGGGTGAGAAAGTCAGACTCAACTCTGCTCAGAGCTGCACACAAAAAACCTTCAAGTACTAACAAAAGTATATACAAGAAAAACAAACATAAATACCTATCTTAAATTATCTTAAATTGGCATAGTTTTCAAACTTTGCTATCACATACAGCGCCATGAACTAAACAAATAAACTGTTTGAGCTTTAAACAAGAACAGCACAGTGAATCAAACTTTCCCATGTGAATACACACACACACACACACACACACACAATACACGTAAAAACAGCCAACATCATTTTAAAATGACATCACTGACAATAGATGAATGAATAGATGAACAACTGCCTATCACCCTCATCTATTATTGATGTCTAGATGCACTGCTTGTCTCAGTTTAACAACAGCTGAAGAACACCAGTGCATTCCTGTTGTATTTCTACAATCTTGTATCATATTGTGCAACAGCCAAGCCCAAAAGCCCAACATTTATTATGGATATCACTACACGAAACAGATTCCTTTCCAAATGCATGTACAATCCAATGCAACCACCAATGCAATATTTTATACCTGTCGAGTTGTTCATTTTGACTACGAAAAGATGCTTTCAAAGTCAGACTTTGCCCTGTGAACTGAGTAAGTTTGTCCTCAAGTCGTGCAAGAAAGTCACAGACTGATCTAATGCAGCGTGGGCAGAATCTTCCTGAGCTCAAACGCAGAGAGTGGAACCAGAACATTAAGCACTCTAATGAGCCGCTCAGGTGTTCAGAGCTGACCAGAATGCTGAGGAAGATCAGTCTTCATTCTGCCCACGACACTATCTTTCTAATAACCTGCTGTCTGTCCGTGGCTGCAACTTGGAAACCGAGGGGAAGAAACCCATCTTTGACCTCTTATAAATGAGATCTCTGATAATGGTTATCAATTAGCTCTCTTCGATTCATTTCATATCCGATGCCTCTGGGTAAAGATGAACTAGCAAAAGGTGTTTCATTATAATATTGCATTAGTTATTCACGAATACCTTTAGCCTCTGATGGTGTGTCCATGGACAGCCCACAGTCCGTTCACTGACCTGATGCACATAGCACTCAAAACGACAAAAGGGGGCCAAAATCATCAGCTCCAATTTGATTGCCTAGGTTTATGCTTCTGGGAGTCAGGGTTCACCAGTCAGCCTGGAAACTGTCTTGTTTACATGTTACTGTAAATATGTCAAGTACCATGGTAGCAAAGACCAACTCATAAGCTGTTTTACCCATATAAATGGAAGGATTTGATGCTTTACATGACTACAATAGCCTGTACAGTACACATCAACACACAAAGTTCATCATTTGTTTGTACAAAGAAGTTTCATCTGATATTCTTATCCTTCGCTGTTTTGGCTTTGATGAAAGGATCATCACACTAATAAAGGTTGATCCTGGCTGTCCTTCCCATCTCTGCCTGCCATCACTCCGCACACACTGTGTTTCTCCACAGGGACACTGAGCTTTCTCCTGCTTCTGATTCTGGCAATGGGCCTATTGTATGGTGGCAGCATCCTCTCCTCTTGCGTGGTGGCAGCATCCTCTCCTCCCCTCTCCATCTCAAAGATATTCATATTCCAGGAGCAGTCACTGTCAAAATGGCATCAATACTGCACAGAACGGCCTTTGAAAGCACCTCAGCCTCTATTACCTCCTATAATCGAAAGAGACGAGAAAGAGGCAGAGGAGAAGAAAAAACTGAAAGGGAAAGTCACTGCGGTGTCACTGGCTGGTTTGTTCAATGTGCCTTTCCCCAAGGGTGCATCAGCCTCTGCTTAAATTCCGGTTATCTGCACTTTTTAGGCCAACTTCTGTCTTTCTTTTTTGCTATTTATTTATTCATTTATTTATTTTTGCAGGCAAGATTTGTTGTTTTTGTTTGGCTCATGTATGTGGAGTAATTTCTCCTTTTTGTCCTCCCCTGCCATGTCAAAACTCCCATGCTGGGAACCACTCCCCTATCAAAAAATGGCACCAGAAAGCCTCATTTTTTTCCTAAATGGAATCTTTCCACACTGCTGGGCGTCAGATAAACAGATCCAATTTGGCCTCTTGCTGGTCGTCCCATAATGAAGTCAAAATGCAATTATCAGTAATGTTTTAGAAAGGCTCAGATATGGAGGAATGTGGTGCCACACACATACAAGCACATACACTCATACACAGGCTCTGCTACTTGGCCTATTCCCTAGAACTGATGATAAAAACAAATAGAGGAATACACAACAGACCGATACCTTGTGTTCCATGGGAGACATTTTCAAGCAACATCATACAGTTTTTCATTCAGAGCAGCAAGATTTGCAGTGTGTAACAGTTCTTTTGTGATGACAGTGAGCAGAAAGCAATTACACCAGCGTTGTTTGAGTAAACCACACGCCTGCACCGAATTTGCAAGCTGCCAGGTGCTATAGACTTGTGCAAGTCTTTGTGCCATCCAAGCTAATAAAATGCTGTTGTTATTCTCTATGCACCCATTTTTATTTTATTTTTTTGCTGAATGCAAATAGATCCCTCGCTCTTGTTTTTTTAACAATTAAACTGCTTTGTGCAAGGTTCCAGAGCAGCAATGAAAGCTCAATAATTTTGAAGCGGTCTAAAATCTGAAGCACTTGGGACAGCTTGTGGTTATGAGTGCTTATAGATTTTACTATGCACAACAAAGGTGAGTATTATAAAGCAAACCTTGAATTAAATGTAGACCATTAAAAAGATGTCTGCCAATATTGTTGCAATCTATAGGTTTTCTCCTATACCAAGTAGTTTATTGCTTTTAAATACAACTATACAATAGAACTAAACTCAAGTAATAACCTGCATCCTTTTTTAGCCACGTTTTCAACATGCTCTTTGTTTCAAAACCTTGCACATGCACATGGCTGAAATCATTAAACTCTGCAGAGCCGCATCTACCACAGCAGTCCTGTTTTTGAAAGTGGTGGCAAACTCTAATTGAAGATGCCGTACGTTCCTACTCCACTCGTCCTCGGGGAGAGTGCCAGAGAACATTGAGTCAAAGAGCCACTTTTCCATTTCTTTTTCCGTTTCCTATGTTGCACGCCCCTGGAGCCCTTACTCTCAGTCCAGATTTCTGCTCATAAAGTGGATGTCCCCGCTCATTAAATTTCACTTGGGCCTGGACGCAGACACCAAGTTGTGTCTCCCATCTGAAAAAGAGGGGATGGTGAAGGACCTGCGGGAAAAGCTTCCCCAAGCCCTCTGCCAGGCTGACTCTACAGCTCTGTCTCCTGGCTTATTAAAGGAGAGAAAGAAAACACTGAATGAGACTGAATGGAAGAATTTTGGATGGAGAAACAGGGCAACAAAAAGCCTCAGAGATGGAAAAGTGTACAGCAGGGCGAGTGTGTGAGAGAACCACTGGAAATTAAGTACCATAGGTGTGTGTGCATAGTGCCTTCTGGGCTGTGGAGGAGATTAAGGAACAGACGGTGGTCTTTGTAGAGGTAATGTGAAGGGGCCACAATGGGGACCAGATAGTGTAAAGTTAAATACACTGTGTATATGGCTGCTGCTCTAAGTCTAGCCAATGGCAAGAAAGGTAGCAGAAAAATAGCATACCATACCCCACCTGGATCTGCTCTTGAGATATAGGTATCTTTTCCTTCACGCTAAAAATTGCAGTAGTCAATATTTACACAAGAAAAAATGGATTCTGCTGTCTTGAGCAGCTGGAGCCCACATTTCCAGGCTATTTCAAGGGCAAGATTATTGGAAAGTTTTTTTTAAAGGACGGTGTATTTGAATAGCAAAGTGACATTCTGAATAATTCAGGCTTCAGATTGTACCTTAGTGCTTAAAAAGGGGTAGTCTACACCGAAAAAGTATTTGAGACCAAATACCATCAAAAAGTGTCCTGTACCGGTGCGTCTAGACTGATTTTTTTGCAGATACTTTACAAAGAATGTACTTTTTCACCTAGAAAAGTAGGTTGATCTGTTTGGAACTGAACTGATTAAGACTTCTGTTTTATGTATATGCACTTATTAATAAAGAAAGCTATAGAATAGCTCATACAGTATACATAGCCTGGTTTGATACTATTGTTTTAAATACGTAGATACATTGATCACACAACAGTTTCAAACTTACAGTTGTGCATTAATTTCAGCATGCTGTAACTACCATCTGTGCATCTCATCTGTGCTCATATATGACTATAAAACACTCTTGCTTTAATATCTGTACATTTACTGTTCCATATTTCTTTATTGTACTGATTATTGAAAGTAAATTTCCTAATTGTACTGATATAATCTGTGTGTTAGTATATTCTTTATTAAAAAATTGTCAAAACATGTTTTGCTATTGTTCTTATAAAAAGATCGGTTCATCATGTCAATTCAATTACAATTGAAACATACAGTACTATTAAAATAAACGGCACCTGATCACACAACAAACCAAAACATTTCTCTCCAGCAACATGTCTTATTCTCAGCAAGACAGAAAGCAGCTGAGGGTTAACCTGAGCTCTAACTGTCTCTGTGTGACATGAAAAAGGCTGTAGGTCATTAGTCTGATGTAATTTAATGCCTCCTATTGAGCCTCTGCTCTCAATTAGACCATTAATTGGACAGCGAGTCACCTCACCTTTCCAAGTTAAAAAGAAAAATAACTAACAAACAAAAAACGCTGATGGCGTTCCTTTGACTTCACCCTGATTAATTACTGTGGCACCTGCGGGAACATAAGAACAACATTGCAGACCTGCATTCATTCTTCCTGCTTGTGTAGGTTACACATTATTGAATGTGATGTCATTCGTTGTGTGGTTTGTTGAATGTGACAAACTCGTTTGATACGGAACTACATGCCACTGGGAACGATTTTAAAAAGAGCATTTCTCACGCACCACTGGACATATACAGTAACACACCTGCCTATCATTTATGTGAACCCATGCAAGCATCATGATTAGCCCTTGAACCTGACACCAGGTGTGTTTGATTATAGTTGCAACTACACTCTGCTGGAAATTAGATCTTCGGGACCAAGATTGAGCATCCCAGGTAAATGGAAAATCACGGACCTGCTTTAGTAATGGACGGTAATGCTACATAGCGTCACAGTGATCCTTATTCTGTTGGTACACACCCTGAGAACTATAGGGGCTTGGATCAGATCTGTGAAACAATCAGGAGTGCTCTGAGATGCACGGCGAAGGGAATCTGATTAGCCTCACTCAAGAGCCCAGTCCTGCCCCACCATTATCCCATTACTGCAATGTGTCCTCTCTCTGCTGCAATTAAGACAAACCTTCAGAGACATAAGAGCTCCATCTCTTTACAGCAAATGCCATCCATCAAACATTTAGCTTTATATCAAGGGAGAGAGCGGTTCAAGCTCTTTATCGGCATGTCCGTTTGCTCCAGATTGGTGCGTGCGGGCCGGAATGTGACTGTGCGGAATAAAATCACTGCTGTGAAGCTCAGGGCATCTCTGTGGAGAGTCAAGCAGGCCGGAGCATCCTACAGGGCTCTATGGGGGGTCGAGTGGATGGGTTGATGAGATAGAGTCTGATGTGTCCTTGCCAGCTGTGGAAGATTAATTAAAACCCGCAGACACACCACTATAGGAAGTGTGAGTGTGACAAAGGAGAGAAAGAGAGAAAGAGAGAGAGAGAGCTGGGGTGCAAGTTGCTTGTTGTCCAAAACAAGCAGATAAATAAGAGAACAACTTAAATGGGCCTTGCAGCTGGAAAACGACATCATGGATACTGAGATGAAGGGACGGTAATTTAAAACACTCCTGGTGGATGAATGGAGGATGTTAATGAAGGTGGTGAAGGGCCTTGTTAGTGGGTAACGAAGCGTGACACTGATGTCACTCCTCAGAATGAGATAAGATGCAGAGGGGAGACAGGTAGAGGGTCCTCAATTCAAGCATGATATATGAAGGTTCATCGTTCTGTACGGCTGGATCTGACTACCAGACTGGGTGCACCAAAGCTCAGCCAGCACCAATTATCTATCATTTGAAATTAGCTAGTTTAAAGATGATCTTTGGATTTAGCACACAACATTTTTTGTTGTGTTGTGTTGTGACTAACAAATTTTCTACTAAGATTTGGTCTTAATAATACCCATATATATACTCTCCTTCAATACTTCAATTTTGGTGTAACAGTGAGGGTCTCTTTAAGTCAAATATAATAGAGCATGACCGGGTGCCAAACAAAGGTACAACCTCAAGCAAGACTCAAACCTGCATCACCCACATGGGCACCACAGCTT
>JAZGTK010009741.1:0-16992 GCA_036877625.1 Ambastaia sidthimunki | reverse complement strand
TCAAACACAGAGATACAGAGAGTAGAAGAGCAAGAATTAGACCAGCTCACTGTTACACACTCCAATGATGGAGAAACTCAAAACTGAAACTAAACATCAAACGCATCAATAATACATTCAGTTATGATGTTCAACACTACACGTTCTCACAAACAGTTTGTGGATTGGTTATCTACACAACTAGTTGACTAGTGGGCCTTAAAGAAGCTCTCTATAATAATGCAGGTTTGTGTTAACCAAACTCATTGCAACAGACTCAAATCAGTAAGACATTTTTGTATTTTTCTGCACCAATCACATATATATGAATACATATACCAACTTACATGACACGTCTTCAATAGAGCAAAGTAGAAGACAAATATATAGGCTAAATAATCTATAACCAAAACTATCATAGTCCACACAAAAATATCGATCCAAAGGTTATGAACAACTACAGAAACATTTCCCACAGCAGGTGATTTGAGGTCTAGCAGTATTTGTTTGGAAATGTGGATTTTTGGACTGTGGATTTGTCGCCCAAGCTTTGTTTTAATAACTTTGGTGGTGATACAAAAAAAGATGAATTTAGAGACACAGCTACAGACACGCAAACGCTTATTAGCATGTCAGCTATAAAGCTGTGACTGTTAAGCACTCTTTATTCCCAGCACCATGTTTAAATGGTCAGTCACAGAGCAGTAAGTTCCTGCCCTTGATTTGATGGTCCACTCTTGTGAGTCATTTTGCTATTGGCTCAGCATCCAGTGCTGGCAGCTGCACATTCATAACCAGTAAAGATAACATGTGTTCCTAGCTTAGTGCAATTACACAAACTCTCCCCCCACACACACTCTGGGGTTTATTTTAGAATAAATGCGCACTGGATGTTCCCTGGAAAGCCAAGTTTGGTTATTAAAATGCACCAGATGTTTGTTGTGGTTTGGGTTCTGTGGAGATCTTTAGGGTTTTAAATACACTGCTGTGGTGCTAGTCAACGAGTAAAGACAAGTAGTCATGAAAGACTTCTTCTCTTGTCTCTTTTTTCTTCTCCTCTTCTTATCTATTCTTTTCTCCTCTTCCTCCTCCTCTCATCATCTTTCTGTAGGCTTACATTTTGACTATGCAAAATATGTATCATATCACATTTCTTAGCATGCTGTGACACACATTCTCTCCACCATGACAGCTCTGAAATATGAATCCCCAGTGGCTAATCCATTAGTCTCTCTCTTTCTCTCTTTCTCGCTCTCTCGCTATCTCTCTCTGTCTCGCTATCTCTCCTCTCATCATGTGCTTTCTAGTTGAATTAGCATGATATAGTGCTGTAGTTAATTGGAGTTCATATGTGCCATACTGCAGGTGATGGTAATGAATGCAGCTCTCGAGTGCTGATGAGTGATGTTCTATTCACACTCATGTCATATACTCAGCGCCTCTCAATCCCATCATGCATTATACAGACGTCCTAAATGAGATTCACAGTCACTCTTATGATCAGAGACTCTATAGGTTATCCAGTCTTGTGATTCCTAGAGAGGTTTGTGTCACAGAGGCACCTGCTCATCAGTGTGTGCCTGTCAGAAAACACACTCTTCTGTGTCAGCTGATCTGTGCTTTATTGGTTTCTCTGATAAGTGCTTCAGGAATCTTAAAGAAATACATTTTAAATGCTTTGGGCAGTCATCATTTACTAATAACGTTCTACAGCGTTATCACAAATCAGATCACAAAAAGGGAATTTTTTTAAATGTACAAGTTGTACCTGTATAATGACATATTAAGCTCTTAAGCTTCTAAATGATGCTACATAAAAGCATCATAAAGGCAGTCCACATGATTTGTGTGCTGTATTCCAAATGTTCTCAAGTCATCTGATAACTCAGTGTGAGGAACAGACTGGTATTTGAGTCATTATACACGGACTGTCTCACCTCCAGTGAGAACCACTGCGACCGGATCACTGAGCTGTGAGCTGAATCACCCACTTTATTGAAGATAAACTGTCTCAAAAAGAACAATTCATTCACAAACTGGACTAATTTGAGTTACCGGCTCACTAAAGTGGAAGATTATCAGTAACGTAACATAAGTTTGGTGTGTTCTTTGCATAAGACTATTATAAGTATTTTATCTAATGTGTCAAATGAACTACATTTATAACTCTTTCGTGGTGTGTTTATTTTTTTGGTGGTTGGTGTGTGTGTGTGTGTGTGTGTGTGTGTGTGTTTGTGTGTGTGTGTGTTTTCTTGACAGATGTGACTACTATAAACTTTTGTTGCATGGCAAGAATGAAATTTCTCCTTTTATGTTCAATGAAAAAAATAACAGCATACAGCTTTGGAACAATATGATGGTGTCTAAACAGCGACAGTATTTGCATTTTTTGGTACAATATTCCATTAGGAAAACTGAAAAGCCTTATGCTTCAGAACTGCTTCAAGCTTAACAGGTCTGCAGTGTATCCATCCACCCTTTGATCACAACACAATTCATTATGTCAGAAATCATATCCTGTTTACTCCATACAGAAGCAAACCAATAATCCAAACAGGAAATCATCTTTCCCCTTTATCAAAGAGCACGAGACAAACCTGCTGCCGTAGCATCTAAATCTGCCCTTTATTTAGATCTCGTTTGTTATTTATTTATCATGTATCCATTTATTTGTGTTCACACTGTGCTTTCGCCAGCAACTCGAGTGACAAACTGAAGAAAAAGGAGCTGACAGATGCACCAGAGGCAACAAGAGATGACATCACAGCGTGCGAGCGCGTGCACGAGTGTGAACCAATTGTGGCTGAACGTGTGAAAGGAATGACAGCAATTACTCCGGCCCACACAGATCACTGGTCTCCCCCTAATGTGCTGCAGAGACGCTGTTCCGCCCGTGCAACTCTCTGAACGCCAGACCGGCACTCACACGGAATATTAACATCGCCGACACTGAGTGAGATTTCACATGTAATTTGAGATCTGGGAGATCAGTAAGTTCTGGGAAGTCTGATTCATTTTGTAGAATCAGTTTGTTGTGGCCGTGTGTCAGAAATGAACTTTTTACTTTTTTACTTCAGAGGTGAAAATTATACATTGATTAATATCGGCCACTGGATTAGTTTTTCAGTAGCATTTTTTACCTTTAAAGGGAATATTATTAGAGATATTTTTAAAAGCCTTTTTATAATTTTTCTTTTGTAAAAAAATACATTTTCAGTGTGAATAAATATGCTGATATCTCTAAACTTAAATTGCCTCATTTTGTAACAACTGTAAGTCTAAAATGAAATGTTAAGAAATAAATCAGAAGTTACAAAAAAACGAGTCATTCATTATAGAAGAATTTTCTGACCATTGACTGGCATTTTGCCTCATTAATTTCTGACCTTGGTTTGAATGATTCATCTTAATAAATCAGTTTAAAAGCCAATTTACAGATTTGTGTATCTTACGTTTATGATTTGTAGCAACGTGAACATTTTAGTGAAATACTACTTTGTATTACTACATTTCCATTTGCATTATATCGATTATGTCAGCTGTTGAGTTGTTTACAATTCCAACACGGGACCGCCCCTTTTATTGTTTCTCCCACACAAACAAAATGCATCTTTGGACTTTTACAGTATATGAAATAGGGGCTAAAATGAACACCTGCCTTTACTTGTCTTCAGTATATTCATTATGGCTTACAATATAATCCACATCAAAGACATATAAACTGTCAGCTGTCAGCCAGAATTGATTGTGAAATCTGAATGTTCCTTTGGTTCTGGAGATCTGGTAGGTCTTTGATGGAGGTGGTCTTCCTCCTACACCTCTCAGTGTGAGTGTTCAGGATGGTACAGGGTTGGCAGCTGTGATGAACTGGGCTGTCTTCAGCACTCGTTACTGTCAGATACTGGCAGATCTCACAGCAGACAGTAATGCAGGTTTGAGGATGTTCCTAATGACTCTTCAGACCCTGATGAGGAACATTTAAAGCCCTGTGTCCTGCAATCCCTCATACTGCAGATGTGTAATGGCTGGTGAATGTCTTGTTAGGTTGTTTTATCTTCTATGTGGTGACACGTGTTGTTTGTCGCTGGTACACAGGAAAAAACTGCTAAATCTTTCTGTCATGAGGGCAAGAAATATGTAAAGATAAGATGCAGTTTGCTTCTTGTTGGGTCCTCATTGGGTTTCATTTGTGATAATGACCAACTTACTGTACATTATTCCACTTATTGTATAACTACTTAACGGAAACTGTAAACACTGTAAAGAGACATTAAATTTTAATCTAAGAACTTATTTTACTCTAGGAATAAACAGACTGTGCAGTGCTGTAACAGGCATAATGGTTGCCAGGGGTAACAGCAATTTATACAGTTAAGCAGCCATTGCATAATATTTGCATAATAATATTGACTGCAGATTGTTGAGATTGACCAATCAGAATCAAGTACTCATGAGAGCTGTGTAGTCAACATTTTATAGCATAAATCCTAGTTAATCAGCCCCTATAAATCTTTGAGAGAACTATTTCAAACTAATTATTCAGTTGCAAATCAGTGAACACTGTAGTAGTTGTTGCTGTACTCAAGTCAGAAAAAAGTCAACTAAGAAAAATCTGTTTATAACACCAGATCTACAGATAGATATATAATTTCTGTCCCCTGTGTTTACCATTGAAAACTGTACATCCAATAGGAGAGTTTATATGTTTGTTGAGCCTGGTTGAACTGCAGCGGTATAGATTTGTCCAGAGCTGAGAGCCTTTAAAGGAAGATAACCAGTGACATGGATCAGAGAACCAAGGCAGAGAGGTTAGCTCCCACCGGACGTAGCCTTGCCTTAGGTGACAGGCCTGGTTTCGATCCATCTGTTTAAACTCACAGACCCTGGTCAAAACTTGTCTCTCTGTTGCCACTTATTTTTTTAACAGTGTGTTAACTTGTGAAAGGAATCGTTTTCAGCCGTCTCTTCTCTTACCTTGTTATGTGTGCATTTAATCTATCATTTAATCGGTTAATCCATAATTCATTCCGTAAAGAACGAACTCACCGCTTACCTAATGTGAAGGATAAATTGGTGCTTCTAGACCACAATGTGTCCAGAAAGGAAGAAAATGGGATCTTATGTGTAATGGAATGAAGAGCAGAATGGAAAAATGGAAGTGTTCAGAAAGGCAAAGTAGAAAGATGTGTTTTTCGGTATGCAGTGGGAAATAACATGGAGAACATTTAAAGCAGAAGTGAAAAAGTAAAGGAGAGATGTTCGGAAAGGTTGTGCCCTGAATACAGAAGCCAAGACTGAGGTCAGGACCTGAGATTGATCCTGTGGAGATGATCGTGATACAAAAAGAGGAGAACTGTACTTGATCTCACCTCTTACAAAATACATTTAAATAATATACTATGAGGGATTCTGTACCCAAGATTTTGTTTATTCAAAGAAATAGTTAATCCAAAAATACAAACTATACAATACCTCTTTGAAATCTAGGCTGAAAAATAAGTTTGTTTTTAGCCAGAACTCCTTGTGGTGACTTTTTATACATGCAGAATATTCCTCGCATTAAGACAGTTAAACAAATACATAAGCAACAGAATCACAATATTTCATTGTAGTGACAGTTGCTGTTTCACTGAAACACTTTGGAAGTTATTTACTCACCATAATGTTGTTCCAAACCCAGTGAATAATGGCTTAAATTATTCACACAGAGAATTGTATGTCTTTAGAGGATATAAAAATAAATCACACAAGCCATATGGACTCTTTTATGTTTTGTTTGTGTGTGTGTGTGTGTGTGTGTGTGTGTGTGTTTTATCCTGTTTGAAGCTTCACAGATGTGGTAACTGTAAGCTGTCATTGTGTGGCTGAAGAAGTGAGTAATTCTTCAAAAAATTTTACTTTTGTGTTGCACAGAAAAGATGACAGCATACGGGTTAAAAATGACATGAGAGTGAGTGAATAAAGACAGACTTTTCATTTTGGAATAAACTACAGTTTCTCTTTGATGTGATCTACTTTACCAACCTAAAAGCAGTTTCCAGGAGTGAAAGTGGTAGAAAAAAACAGATGATCCGTGTGGGAAAGTACAGGTAACCAGGCTAAAGTTGTTTAGCTTGTTAGCCTGTTTAAAAGCTGTTTTGGAAAATGATTGACCAGCTCAACTAGCTCCCTGCTATCTTAGCAAGCCCAGTATTGTGACCCAGCTAATTATCAGCTTGTATTAGTTAATGACCAAAAGTAACATAGTTAAACTAGCTGGCAACCATGTAAAACTAGCTAGCATAAGTTATTATTTTAGGTTAATTTACCATCATAATTTCTTTTCTCAGCATCATTTTTTTTCTGTTTTTTTTTGCTGGATAGAATGTAAATGTCTCTTTATAACCTTGATGTCTGGGGAAGTTTAATTAACATAATTGTTGATGTTACATTACACAGGAAATAAGGTGCTGATAAGTGATTTATACAAATGATCCTGTTAGTGTAACATGCTAATCAAACACTAAATCAGTTGGAAATGATGTATTAGCACTACCTAAGATTCCTTATCATTAATAACTATCTAGACACCCCCTCTCTGTCCAATAAAGAACAGATGGGGTCGGACATTCTCTCCCACACAAACACACATGTCCCTTATCCACCCTGTTGTCTCTCTGAGTCTGACCTTGACTGCTTGGCTCTTGGTAACTGCAGAAAGTCATCTAGTTTAAATTCACCAGGGTTGCCAGGTCCTCCCTTCTGACCCATTGATCTGGGTGGATTGCAGGTGTGGTATTCATGAGAGCGGCTGGGGATTTGTCCTATAAAGTTAAAATATAGTCCTGCTATAGACCGCCATGTTTTATTCAGTAGCCCGATTCCCTCAACACCACCGACCAGCTACCAAAAACTATTCAAAGCTTTTTCACAGACACCTTTTTTTTTCAACTTTTTTTTAAATTATTGTCTTTATTCCAGAGTATGTCTTTCACATTCTCTTTTTGCACTTTTGCACAAAGCAGCAACAACTCAAAAGTCAGCACACATTAAATTCGATACATATGATCTGACCGGCATGACAGTGTGAAAATCCATCAGCAAGGAAAAACATAGAGTTTTTCTAGTTGCAAAACGCGAGGCCCATTTGTGTAGTGGCGCGGTGGGTTTGGAAATGACTGGTGCGGTTCGGCACGCAGGAATAAACACGGAACATTATGTTGATATTCTGACAAATACGTTGTTCAGACTGGGTGGCCCAATGGCTCATCTGAGGACAGCATCAATACTTACTGTGAACTGAAACACAAAGCAGTTATGAAATAGATTCAGAGCTCAGCTATTGTGCGTCCTTTTTTCACACAATTAAAGAATAAATGATATGCATAACAGCTGAATCTAATTAAGTGTGTTCTTTGCTGAGTAAAGTATTGGCAGTAAAGTTTACAAGAATGTTTTTATGTACAGTTATTAAGCTATATTGTTTGGCTTGTAGCGTGCACACAGACATGCACCATAAGCTGTCAAATAAACACATATACAAAACTAATTTCTTTGCTTGCTTGAAAGTCTCTAGATGAACATAAAGCCTCACAGAACACTCTTGCTAGTCATTACTAGCTTGTTTAGGAACATGATTTTAGGGCTTGTGGGTCTGTGAGTTTGTGATGAAATGCTTTAACTTTCAATCTGGGGATCTAAACAAACATTAAGTCCTAGTGTTTGGTCTTAAAGCACATATAAATGAGGTTTAAACTGCCAGTGATGGCTCAGATCTTTCTAAAGTCACATTCTCATTGCTGTTATACACACACATGCTAGCACACACATGCCTGTGCTGTGTAGCTCTTTATTTTTGATGTATGAAAGACAAAAAACACAAAATAAATCTTACTGGGAAAAGTAAAATCTACTGATATTATAGAGAGTTAGAGATAAAGGATTGTTGTTGCGTTACTTGTGTAACCAATCCCAAACAAGCTGAATTTAGTTTTTTTTGTCTAGATTTTTTCTGCTGTCTAAAATTTTCTTAAATAAATTTTAATTAGTTATTATATCTGTTTTATCTGGATATTGTCAGATAAAAGGTATCATGAATGACAGATTTATCATTGGCTATGAGGTCAGGGGCAGTTGTAACACTAGTTATGATATAAAAATGTATGATTAAGTTGAAATATTAAATCCTTTAAAATATGTAATGAAAAATATTTTGTTGTATTAATTCCAATACATAGTGGAGGACTGTTTTAGAATAATAATCAACTAATTATTATGTAGTGTGTGTGCATGAGTGCATGTTTTTTGAACTGCCACAGATCTGTTTATTACCACTTGTAGCCGTTCTCAATGTAATTATTTTGATGATACTATTTTTATTGGCACATATTTTATTTATTTATATATTTATATATTTTATTTATTGCCTCCACTATAGCCTACATACAGTACAAAATCTACAGTTACTGAGAGGCTAATATGTCATTCAAAAAGCCAAAAAATAAACAAACAGTCTCAAAGGCAAATAGTTTTTAGCTTTCGTCATCCGTTAGATGCCCAACAACGCTGCGTAAGGTCTATTAAAGGCGAGACTGCACAGAGTAATTGCTTGTACAGTAATTTGTGTAACTGCAGAAGTTGAAGAGTCTTACTGGAAGTGACATTAAACCCATTTGTGTAATTGTGTTCCGGAGATCAGAAAGACATGAAATTAAAGTCCAGTTTAAGAGATGCGTCATCCATGTGACGCTTCAGTAATGAGCAAACTCTGGCTGACATGTCCATTTTGTAATACTTGCAAATGGTTACACAAGCATATGAATTTACAGGCATGTAGGCACACACACTCTCAAGACTTTCACTAGTTCTCCATCTGTCTTTTCTCAATCTTCCCTTCTGTTCATACACACACACACAGTACTGGAGTTGAGTCTATCAGTGGAGAGGTGATAGGTCCCCTAAGGCCACAGCGTCTTCTGAACCCCGGTGAGATATTGAGGTAATTCTTGCATCTCTTTGTGAGTGTGTGTTTGTGTGTGTGTCTCAGGAAGGATTATCAGAACACTTTTCAGTTTTCAATTTGCAGCAAACTTTTTCAATTTTGTACTTTTGGTATAGTGAATGCAACAGTGATGTTTGTAGTTAAACTCTGTGAAAAAAATGATTGCGTTGTTGATTTTCTTTTAAATAATAATGCATTATAAAATACTTCAATGAATGACAGTAGGCTTCTTAAGAACCTACGTTTTGCCCCAAAATTATAAAGAAGAAAATGAAATGACACTTTGCCTGCAAAATTAGGGCCTTTTTTAAACCTTTGTGATTTTTTTTTGAACTATGGCATGACACAGTACAAAAAAAAACTTCAAGTAGTTTTTAAAGTTCTAACAGTAGGTCTAATTTCCTTAACACAGAACATTATTTCCTTTTGATTTTTGGGGATAAATGTGACATTTTATCATAGTTACCCTTATTACAGTCCTCTTTTGACAGAAACTGGCTTACTGGTTCATATTAGCATGAATTTGAATACTAAATTCTAAAGTACAAAAAATCTTTGTAGCACACGAATAAGATTAATTGTTAGAGCCACATATCTTCATTAAGTATCATAAATTGTGTCATTTACAAGTTTCACTTCTTTTTAATCACAATGTAACATCTTGAGGTATTTTCATTCATGAAACCAGTAAGACCCAATTAAAGATAAAACCAGTGAGAGAGAGAGAATGTCACCAGTGCTCTGTTCAGTCTTTCTCTAGCTTTCCCTCCTGCTGGGAGTGAAGCAGACCACATGGGAGAACATGTCACTGGCTCTCTGAACCTGCTTGTTAGCACACTATCTCAGCTTGAAGGGCATTTACGTCTGCTTTTTTCCCCTTTCCTTTTTTGGGTGCTCTTAATGACTCCAGACATTGGTTTCTTTGAGGGCTCTCATAATGAAGGAGTCTGTGAATGTGGAGGTTCTCAGCAGGCCAGCATAAGCTCCACTACATTCTTCTGTTGTGGTTTAGACCAGAAGAGGACATTTGAAGTTCATTCTGAGGAGTTTACAAGAACTAGAGGAGCTTGGATTTGGATTTAGAAATGTCATATTTTATTCTTTTTATGATAACATGAGGCTATAATGAGTCACATTATATTAGCTCCGTCTGTTAAGACTGCTGTATTAGTCGATTAATCGACTTTATTACCTATAGTTTACTCTGGCAAACTGTAGGACGTGGTTCTTTTGTTCTAACAACTCTGTATTCATATCTTGTTACAGGATATTGTGATTGGCTAAGACCAGTGAATTAACATTCAAAAAACCAATCAGAAACCTTGTGAACTTGTGGATAGGACAGTATGATATCTTGTGTGCTTTGCAGTATGATCACGTGAAATTCTGTGGTATTACGTCACTGCAAAGGCCACAAGTGCGTGTGTGTATGCGTGTGTGTGTGTGTATTTCTCACTTTTATCCCATGCTGCTGGCAATTGTTCATGGCTTCAGGGGCATAACTTTCACACCTCACTGTCTCTCACCTTTCCTCTAGTTTCTTCCTGATGACAAAATAAATTATTTTTCACCCAGCCTGCTGTTGAAAATAAGCAGTGACAAGGGAACGTTTTTACTAGTAATTTCTTAAGATAAAGTTTTAAAATGTCTCTAAATTGGATTCATTTGGACAGTTACACTAAAAGTTGTATTCCCCTGTGTTCCTGCATGTCTGCACCTACAACACTGAGGGGAATCACTAACAAAACATTTGTTTCCACTGACAGTGTGACATGTTTGCATGCTCTGTCTGTATTGTTATAGCACCTATCTCACTAAAGAAATTATGCTAATCAAGTAATGCCTCAAACACGCCCACAAAATCTCTACTGAATGCTATTGGTACATCACATTTCCGATCCTGCTGGTCGGTTCTGAGTGTTCAGTCCTGCAGTACACTGTCATGATTGGGCAAACTTACTATACCGAAAAGATTTGTTAAAATCTCTAAAATCTTGTTGTTGTGTTCTTTACATCTTACATCTTAACATATGCCCAGTTAAAACACGCTGATTCATAAACTGATCATCAATTTATTAGTTATTACCTCCATGACAGAAAAATGTATGTAAAATGTTTCTAAATTATTGTGTTATTAATGTAATTATTAATGTCTTTACATTAATTTTTATAATAAGCTGCAAAAATGTATATACCAAGGAGTCGTGTTTATGCAAAAAAGAATAAATGTTTCAGTGGTCATTTATGGCATGTAGTGTTTGATTTATGTAGATAGCTGGCGGTTTGTGAATAAGATGCAGGTTTTAGTTATAATATTGCCCTGCCATGTGTTGCAAATTTTTCGTGGATGAAAAAGTTATAAGGAGAGTAGCAATACAATTAATTACATGCAGCATTGCATCAAGAACATCGTAGAGCGTGAAAAGAGCATGCCACAAAATTTCAGCCCCAATAATTCAATTATTGCTTCAAACAAAGAAACAGGAGAAATAATTTTGTTCTGCAGTATGAATAAATCCCTCCTTTGTGGCGAATTAAGATCGTCGTGTTTGATCACTTTTTAATACGCCACATTTCTGTAATTGTTACATTTCATTTCTCCATATTTCATTATAAAACAGGATTTATATGTCATAAAAGAGAAAGATATCTGTAAGGTGTCAGGGAAGGAAAGAGGGATGGAAGAACAGAGAGCAGCAGAGACAGATGAAGAAGAGACTAGAGCATCTGTTTTTCATGCCAGTCAGATTACAGAGGCTGAAGCTATAAATCTTACTTATTCTCCGATAGAAAAAAGAGGAGGCTGACAATGCCCTCCTGAATTTCAACACATTCCATTGGCAGAGAACCACTACACTCACTGTTCACAGGAAGAGAATGTGGTGACATTCAGGGTTTGGGTCGATCTGAGAAATCCTGCTCTGATTTGCGTAAATGTTTTACTAGACAATTCCAAAACTTGTAGTTTAGTTTAGTTTTGAATAGCTTTGGTTAGCTTTCTCAGTATGAAATTCCATCATTTGTTCTTTTTTTTTTTACATCATATCTGCAGTAATGGAAAGTAAGCCAGTACACCAGTGTTGCACCAAATTCAAAATTTAAGACTTGGCTCATTTTCAATTCATGAACTGGAATTTGGAATTCCACACCTCACAGGTTGATGAATTGGAATTTGATTTAGGATGACAGGAAGATGAATGTACAGGACTTCCAATTCAAAGAACATTGGTCCTATAGAACTGTAAACGGTAGATCATGGTGCTTGCAACACCAAGGACATGGGTTCGATTCCCATGCAGGGAACACATGGACTAAAGAATATACACCCAGTACCACTCTTGCTCGCTTTAGATAAACGCATCTGCTACAGTAAATGCATAATTGTAAATAATACAACATGGTCACTAAGTTGCAAAAAGTTCAGAGTTGTTTATTATAAACAAGTATAAATGCAGCACTAGGTTCAGCCACTAACAACGTCTGCCAGAAACCAATGTACATGTGAACTGGGGCTGATGTTTTCTGTCAGCAACTCATAAGCATGAGTCAAATCCTTGGACTTGTGTGAGTCAAATTGCATCTCACTTCCCTGATTAAGTTTTCCAGCTACAGCGAATAGACACTTCACCAAAGCAGATGAAACTGCCGCCATATAGTCAGATGCTCTGAGTGGCAAATTTTGCAAGCAAATTATTATACTCAGGCACTTTGACTGCTATACAGGTGTATCTCAGAAGCAGAGATTACCGTGCTCATCAATTTTGTGATAAGCCTTTTACCATAATGGCTGGGACTGAATACCTCAGTGGTTTGGAGGTTGAAAGACATATCTTTGTGCCAAAGATGTCATTTTCTTCCCTTTACATTTGTGCGCAGTCCAATTTAAGCTGTCTGAAAAAGAACTCAAAATTTTAAATTCAAAGTCTAGACCATTTTTAAAAGATTAATTTCTCACAGTATTATTTTGTGGAGGTCTTAGATGTTTTTGTACAGGCAAGTTTTCAGTTCGTGGCTTATTAGTTTCGGGGTATTGTTAAGCTTCAGGACTTTCACTTGGACCTGTAAAGTGGATTTCAGCATATTTACGAGTTTGGTGGTTTTCGAAGGGCCTCAAGTAATTGAGAAGGTCGATCTGCTGTAATGAGATACTATTTAGGAAATCTATATAAGATATTGGCAGTAAGATCCAACCACTTTGAAGACATTTTGGTCAATTAGTTGTATAACCTGTGCAAAAAAACGGGTCTGGTTGAAATTACATCCATTTATTTAGATCTATTTATAAGTTTTCCAAAGTCTGCTGTTTGCAACTTAAGGAGAGCTTTCTCAAGCGGTTAGCATTGTAAGACACCCTGTGACCTTTTCCACTACATTACCACCTGTTTTAAAGGCAGATTATATTTTCAGCTGTGTGTACACACAGAATAGCTCAAAGATTAAGCTTTGATGGTCTGAATCCCACACCTGACTGGGATGCATGAATGAGCAAACAGTTGTAAAGCCATGGGGGGCACAGTCCTACTGAGTACCTATTGGGTACTTTAACCACAGCTCTGTAATGCAGTGACTTTGAGGCTTCTGAGGGTGTCTGCTTGAGGATTCTAATTCCCTGAGTTCATTCTCTTTTATATTATCGTTTAAAGTTCAATAGTGGCACAGAATTCTAATCAGAAAAGAAGTGAGGATATAATTGGGTTTTATAAACACAGAACTGGGTGAAATATTAGTTGTGCTAATATTAGCAGTGTTGTGCAAATTAAAACATTAATTAACAGAGATTTAAAAAAGAGTAAAGAAATTTCAAGCTCTTTCTGTTGTTGTTGTGTGACATCCCATAATTAAACTTAAGCGTATGCTGTAACACCAAAATAATCATCAAGATGCATTCGTTTTCAAATGTCAAAATGGTGATTCGCTTTTAGTGCTAAATACAGTTCTGTTTACACACAGTTCACTGTGTGAACAAGAGTGGTATTCACATTCTATAAATTAAGTGTCTCTGTGTGTCTCAGGGGTCACAACTGAATTCTGGGAGTGAGTTTGGTTAACCTGTGCTGTGTGATTGAATAACTAGTGTTCTGTCGAGCCAGGGTGCAATAGCCACTCTGCACTGTCAATTAATTATGATATGATGGATGTACCTGCTCTAAATTGGACTATTCTATTAAATTACTTTGTGTCAATTCAGTTTCCACTCTTGTAAGCTGTTGTATGAACAGAACAATTCAAGAGCCATTTAGTTAATAATAAATACTCGGTTTAACCCATAAATAAAAGCAATTAAAAAATATAAAACAATTATTAAGTATTAAACAAATTAGGCTTAATCGTGATTAAATGTGCCCTCTGCCTCTCATAATAAGGAATTTTTCAAGCATCAGAGCAATTCATGTTTATTTAACCTCCAATTACTTTGTTTATTTATTGTTTTATCATTAATTCAATTCATAATTGTTGATTAAGTAATTCACAGAATAGTAAATGTCAATTTCACAAATTCCTGCAACCGTTCAGGTCTGCACCAGCCAGCAGACCCTCCTTTTCTAGTCAAGGTCTATAAATGAAACTAAAACAGCCCTAAGAGGCAGAACTCAGCATCTGTGATGTCCTTGAGCTTAAGCTTGTTTCATAAATTCCTCCATTAGCTCCTGGGTCTGCCTGCAGCGTGCCTCCCATCTCTCCTATTAAAGCACATCAGGGGAGAGGCCTGTAAACAGTCCACCACGCCAGTCCCACAACTTTGATAATGGCCGTGCATGAGGCTGTGTCCGATTGCAGTGGCCATCTCGCCCACCGTCCTCTTTACCGACGTCCCACTGTGGCTTATTACCAGCGTGCAGTGATCTCGTTCTTGCTAGCAGCTAATGTCCTGCTGCTCACTTTCAGCCTGCTGTGAAGCTCCAAACCCCAGAAACACACAGACGAATAATCCACACACAAACACACACACAAACACACACACACTGGCTCTCTCTGAAGGTCCACAGTCATTTGGCCCATCAAGTGCAATGATCTTAGCAGGAGGGCAGACAGAGGCTTGGAGGCATCCAGGATAGTGTGTGAAAAGTGGTAAAGGAGGAGAGAGAGGGGATGTTGCATTTAGTGATGTGTGAATGAGGGATTTCCCCAACGTTTTGATTTTGTGGACTGTAAGGTATAATATGATGTAGTGGACTAAAGGTGAAAAGACCAGAGGCTGTTCACTTCCATAAAAGCATATTTGCAGTCCTGGAAGAAATATAGTGTGTGTGTACATATATACCACGACTGTCAATAGACAGTTAGTTTCTAATTGCAAGTAATCACATGCTTTTTAAGCAATTGAATGTGATTGATCACACACTTATTTTATTTTAAAATAAATATTTATTTTGCTTAAAACATTTATTTTTGTCATCGTTTGCTTTATCCAGCAACGTAAACTATACTTTCTTTTTTTGATTGGCAAACATCATATTTATGAATTTGATGGGGACTCTTATTTTGTAATTTTACATCAGACAGTCCTGATGTTGGGTAAGTGGCAATAACACCCCCAATACCATCTGCATTATTAAGTTTGTGACATTGTTAATGATGCAACTTCACCTGCTTCAGTAACTGATGTGTGTTAGATTATTATATTTAGATTGTTAGATTTGAACATGTTAAGGATTTTGTAGTAAACATACACATTAGCATACATTAATGTGTTAATGTTGTCAGCCCTAGTATACACACATAATAACATACAGTAATGTACAGTTAGCCGGTCCTGACAGCACATAAATCCCATCAGGGTCTTGTATCACCCTGATGGGGTTTATTTTGGCTGAGTGCGCATTGCCCTGCTTATTACAAAGCTATTTACTAAATAAAGAAAGAAAAGAAAGACACAAAATTGATTTAAGAAATTATTTATTATTTGAGAGGAAAGAGACTGAAGAGCTATAAGAGACGTGAAACTAGCAGAGCTTTGTAAAGGAAAATCGTTTTTCTGGGACAGCGGCCAATTGTACAGTTTAGTGGTCATTATACAACAATAGGTGACTGCCGAATGCTGCGATTCACCAATCAGAATGAAGTATCGCAGAGAACGCTGTGTAATGAAAAACAGGAATGCATTATATGTACAGTAAGAGTGTGCATGTGCTTACTTAGCAGTACTTTTGGGAAACATTTGCTGTAAAACTAGCCCAGAACGTTACTAAATCTGACAAAACCGTGTTTTCGAGTGGGTTATCAAAAAGAAAAGTGTTCCATAAATAAAGTAACTAATGTTTTCTTTTAGGGTTAGCAATATTACATTCGTTTTCCATTTGTGCCTATACAGAAGTGTTTATTTACTCCCAGCCATATTCTATTCTCAAGCAAAATTTCCTTCACAAATCTCCATCCTCTTTAAATTATTTAGCACGCAAAACATCTCAGACTTTTATAAGCTCATTCTTAGAGCGATGAAAGAGAATTGTGACCTCCCTGTTTGGCATAAAGCACCAAATTTGAGTCCAAATAAGGAATCAAGCATCTGAACATGTCACCATAAAGACCACAGTCTCATAATCCAAAATTTAAAAGGAATCACCTTTTAAAAGCATAAGACAGAATTAGCCCTCTAAGACAACAAAATGCATATCTGTCAGGATGTATCTGTCTCCCCCTGCTTACCCTTTTCAGCATTAAAATAAGAGGAAGCAGAACTATTGCAGACAGGAGACAGAGGAAGACAGCAGTGCTTGTCGTAATGGAAATAATAAGGCGGAGAGTTCTGGAGAAGGCAGTGAGACGAGCGTGTCATTATGCATTCACAGAGATTAGGTTATGTCATCTGCCTCTTTCTAAAAAGAGGGAAATAAATAAAATGGAAGGAGGACAGAAAGGCGACAATCGTGTTGAATGTATACTGCCTGATTACGGGACTGCGCTGCCACTGTTGGACATTTACAGCGAGCGGATTGGTTAATTGAAAGTGATCTGCTAATAAGGTAAATTGACTACATTACCCACGTCTGCCTGTCTCTGAGGGATGGCACAATGGGGGCTGAGTTTCTCAC
>JAZGTK010009740.1:0-16992 GCA_036877625.1 Ambastaia sidthimunki | reverse complement strand
TGAGAAAGACTGAGAGTGTTTTACTTCAGATAGAAGCATCTGGCAAATGCATAAATGTGAAGCATGGCAAGAAACTTAACTAAAGGTGATGTTTAATGTGCACTACAGCATCAACAAATGTAAGCTGGAACTCATGTGCATTGAAAAGACTTGCTGTACTTGATTCTAATGCTGCAGTGTTACAGTTCTAGCACTCTGTAAAATTATGAAACTAATAAGTTACAAGAACCTCTAGAGTAATGTTTACGTGTTGCAGAGAGGCAGTCATTCTTGGAACACATGACAACCAAATTCTGCGCTCCGAACCAATTTATGCAAAACTGTTAAAATGCTTTACCCGTGAGATCAGTTCTCTGCAGATGCACAGCTGAACTGAGGCGAACATGTTGGTCATCTTTATTTTGCTCAGGAAAAATGGAGATCCCTTGTGCTTAATGAATCCCAATGTTTTAATGCTTAGTTACAGAGATAAAAAGTTACTTTAGCTCTGTACTGAAACAATATTAATGATTACATTTTTCAGTTTGGTGGAGGAAAAGCACTTAGTGATATTTGCAGTAACTCGGTTGGTGTGCATAACTACTGCTCATCATCGGAGAAAATAATGTATAACAGGTAGCAAACACTTTAACTAGCCCATTAGGGTCTTAGACTGCACTTTTATAGCATTTTATGTTTCCCCAAAGTCCACTTAAAATGTTACTCAGTGTTTCATGCACTGAAAACAGTTGAAATTGAGTCATTAATAACAATATTCTACCTGTAAACAGGTTTATAGGTACAGAAGAGATATTGATATGTACAGTAGGGGTGGACAGTCATAAGTTAATTTGTTAATGGTTGTGACGTTCATATTGTGATGAGTTCTGAACGTGCTGACAGGTTTCAGTGAATGATGTAGGTGCACCGGCAAAGAGCTTTGCATGGTGAATAAGATTAGCTTTAATGTGCTGACTTTTGTGAGACTCGATCTATAATGAACCTCATTGCTTGAAAAGGAGGTGTGTTTGCACTGAAAAATATGACACTGACTTCATTTGAATAAGCCTGGAGCAGCAGTTAAACCAGCACATTTAGCTGCTTGGCGAGTTAGCACAGCGGGTGGTTAGTTATTAAGATGCAGGTTTTGAAATACTGCATGTTACACTGTTAAGTGAATTGACCCGCAGCCTCCACAATAACAAGGATGTAAAACTAGTTAAGTTCTAAAAGTAATAATGCAGATAGGATTGTGGTAGTCTGCTGTCAGATGGTACAGTGCAGCGTGGTCTTCAAATGCACTGCGGTACGTCTGCTTCTACCCGTCACAGTGATTCTCATCCGGCTCCATCTATCATATGCTTTGTGAAGTGAGTGTGAGAAGATCTCGCTTTGGATGTGGAGAAACAAGGAGAGAATCGCCCCACTGTCAGAGCACCTGTCATTCCAATGATATCTCCTGCCAGCTGGCGCTGAAACGGCCCAGTGAGTCTGTATGCCCAGAAGCTGGACGATACGACTCGCATCTGGAAATTAACTGCACTCAACGGAACTGTAACATTCACAACTTTTTTTGACATGTGGCTTTTTCATTATATTGCTTCAGAAAGTTAATTAGCTTGTGCATAGTAGCCGAAACGAACACAAGCTCTTACAGACTTTGGTAATCTGTTTTTGAGTTCATTTAAAAGTTACGACGTTCAGATCCTGATGTGAGTTTGATGACATCGTTTAAATTCATAACTCTAATTTCGTGTGACCTATTGTGCTCGTTTATTGGTCTTAATCAAATTTGTAGTGCTTTGTAATGGCTGTCCAGTTTAACGCCTCCCTTTATGAAATTACTATTCGGAGCAGAGATGGAATTATTAGGTGGTTAAATCAAAACTCAATCACCTTGTGCAATTCCCACCCAGGGAGAAAATGGAGGAACATTTGGTCCTCACTGAAGCTCTGTTCACCAGCTGGTCAGTGGGATATTAAAGGAGAGGTTGCCAGATCCTCCAAATGCTTTTGCTCTTGAGGAGAGGGTGGGGTTTGGATGTGCCACTATAGTTCTCCTCTGATCTAGAAGAAATGTGAGAAAACGTATACACTTATTTATATTTCAGGATGGCTGCTATCATCTGAAATTAGATGGAAGTGTCTATTTTGTTAACATTTGTTAGTGTCACAACTTTCCCACATCACTCTTTTGTGTGATGTGATGGTGTAAGCTGAAATAATTTGCATTAACAGGCTCTCTTTGTCAGTACTCCACACCTAGTACATACTGAGATAGACTTTAGAATTAGAACTTATCACTGTTCAGTTATTGACACAGCTTACCACAAAGCATCTGCCACACTTTAACCCATTGTGGAGGATTTGGGGCAAAATAAAAATTTTTAAACATTGGCATTTTAACAACATGATATATTTGTAGTCCTGGTTAGAAATCATTCTACTTGTTATATGAAAAATGTACTTTAATTTCATACAGTTTATAGCATAAACGTCATTTTTCTAATGTATGTGTTTCTTACACTGGTGGTTATTTTATATAAAGAACACTTTCTAAATTTACGTTCACATAACAACAGTTAATTCTGAGTTTAGGTGGGTTACTCTGCTTATCCATCAACTCTTGTGTTTGTACTGAGCTCTCACTGGGAAAGTTCATTCCAAATGCCTCATGGTTGCTATAATATCTCTCAATTATAATATCATTTTATCTCTGACATACAATTACTGGGACTCCACATTTAAATACAGTTAATATTAATTTTTTTGCCTTTTGGTAAGCTAATAGCTCTTGCCCCCAACCAATTAACTGTGACCTTATTACAATCTCTTCAAAGTAGCCAAAATGGCAAAAGTCATTAATATGTGCAGTGTGACCTGAGACAGAAGCGAATTCCTTGTTCAACCACCCAAGAGTATTAAATACATGTTTGACACACTTGTGAATCCTGAACCAGAATGATTAGAATGACTTTTTCAACACGTTTACACGGCAGGAGTTTGGAATGCCAAACCAATTCCATAATACACTTTAGATGCCCCGAGTACTTCTGCAAAAGCAATCTCTTCAAAAAATTAAATGAGTGGCAATTTATGAATGATACATATTGCAGACTACAGTCAAAACAACACCAACCTATTATTTGTATGTCACTGTTCAACCAAAAGCGTTCGAGTAAATGCCAAATAAACAAATCAGTTTTATTGTCCTCTACCATCTAATACAAATACATGTTATTCATTTTAGAGAGACAATGAAAAGAGTAGAGAGAGAGAGAGAGAGAGTACAGCATCACACAACATAATATATACCCACGAGGATTAAAATCACTGAAGCCTGGAGAAACAGTCTAGGATGTTGGATTTACTTTGATAATTGTAATTGTTTAGCTGAGAAGAGCGCTCAGCCATGAAAACATATTGCTGCTCTGATATTGATTTGCATATTGATTCTTTTCAATATCACACGCTGCAAAATACAAACCCAACGGGAGCTCTCAAAGGTCAATATCTGAATACATACAGAAAATATATCTGCACTGAATATCTGAGCACAGGTGAGACTGCAGCTCTCTGGGGTTTCTGTAGATTTAACTGTGATGTAAAAACACCCCTATTCCTTCATTATTATGATTATTTAAAAATTATAGTAATGCCTTTAAACCATGAAATGACACAAATGTAAGAATATCTTAAAGGTAATTCTGTTGTGAGTGGTCTGCTGTTATTTCATCTTGACTCTGTAGAGCAGCAGTTTGCTCTGTGAATTCTTCTTGACCTCTTCAACACTGTAAGATCTCTCTGGTTTAGATATTCACTGGTTTGAGCTCATGTTTTTTTTACACGATATCTTCACTGTGTAATCACTGTTTGATCTGGTCTGATCTCTGCACTGTTTGACACTCCAGCTAATTACAGTGACTTCACAAAGTCAACATACTCTAACTGTGCTGTAACTTGTTTTGTTTAAACTCTGAGGGTCAGTACAGAGTTTGGCTCTTGAAACAGAGCTTCTGTAACTTCTCCAACTTATCAGCCTAACGGTTTTTCTCTGACTTTTCTCTGAGGTAAACAAATGCCTCAAAATGTCTTTCATTGAAAATATGTGACTGTAATTTCTTCTAAAGCTTTTACATTAGGACTACCAGACTACACAGTTGGACTTTACGCAGGCTGTTTGATCCAGTTTGGTTGCTTTGTTTCCTGTAGTGGGCAATTAATATACACTAGTTCAAATTCTAGTTTGTTGTGATGTATTAAACTCTCCAGCTAACTTTCTAGGAATTGCCTAGCAATGTCCTGACAAGCACTTATCTTAAGTGTTGAAATTTTTAAGGCCAAAACAACCGTCAAACTTTATTCAATCTTCAAAGTTTTGTCCAGCCAGCGTAGAGCAGCTTTGATGAATGTTCCTTTTCTAGTTGCTTGACTGGAATCTTGATGTGGAACGTAAACTGTGTGTTTTGTTCACTTTTACTTTTGAAACTTATTTTGACTTTGACTTCACTGACAGGCAAAAGCTGTTATTTTGTATGATTTGGAAATTCTTTTATCCAGATATAATTATCCATTGATTTCAACAGAATACACTTTTGTGTAGCTGGGGTTCTGTCCAGGTTATAACAGAGCAGATTTGTAGAGAGCTGTGAATTGTAAATTACAAGACTTATGACATGATAAAGGAATTTTGCTTAAATATGTTTGTTCTAACTCTTTAGTGAGTGAGTCATTTGAATTTTCTGACTGTTTGGTGGTTATTATTGAATATGTTCCATTTATGACAACAACAAATTAAACTGTTCATGACCCTGTATGATATTCAGTTTTCTTTACAGATGGGCCAGTAATCGTGGACTGTATGTATTTCTGAGGCAAATGAAATAATATAATAGCATACAGTAAGTAAAGAGCTTTTGTCTGTATTTATGGGTGGTGATTATTCTATGTCTAAGATATTTTCTATTAGTTGCTGCGCAGGCATTAAGACAGCAGATAATTACAAGCAGTTATTCCTGCTGCATTGTTCTGCAGTATGATAATCAAGATTAATACGGGCCGGTTGACTTGGTTTATTTCTGAAGCCGCGGGGTGCGTCTTTCTCTCACATAAATATATAATTAATTACACGTTGGCAGAAAAAGTGTAATTGCAATATATCACAATTAACAAAATTCCTTTTTCTCATGACACAACTATTCATTACTGAGTGCAAATGTGTGTGTGACAGTTTCCATGTGTGGCACAGTTAAAATTGTATTAAGCTATAACTGCAGTCTAACGTCTTCAGTTGAAATATGGATGTTATCAATGGAGGCGATTTGCTTCATTAATTTACAAACTCCAGTCTGTGCAAATCTTCAGGCAGTGCAGGGATGTGATTGGTTCAGCACAGCCTATCACATGCCTCCTGCTCATCAGCAAGGCGGAGCAAATCTACAGGCCATGCCCCTTTTCTTAAATAATAGCCTTGAATTATTACTTAAAATGAATTCCTACGTTATATTGATTTCAAATAGTTTGTTTGGTTGCTTTCGGTCATAATGGCAGTGAATGATACATCTGTTTTAGTGCCACTGGTGGAGCCAATTGGATCTGTGACAAACTGAGAGTCAAGGTTAGCTATGGGTTAGCATCCATACTGATAGATGCTGCAGCTGCACCATGCAGAAGCACTTTGCCCACAATGTGTATGAAATGAATAAACAGAATCCAAAATAAATAACTGACTTTCTCAGACATCTGGATATGGATAAATAGTACAGACATATAAATAAATAACAAATGAATTTCAAGAGGTAAATGGTAAAAACACTTAAAGTTGAGAGTTGAGACTCTCAGTTGTGATTTTCATTGTCATGTGTAAAAATAGTTCATATGATTCTCTTTTATTTCCTCTTTCTTAACAAGTAGTTTTGGATTGACACCTGGAGGTTCAGTTCAAGCAAGCGTTTGACTCTCAGTGTTGCTGAGACGCTTCTTATGGACGGGTTGATATTTTTAAACACAGTGAGAAATGACGAGCGCAGTGTGAGGTAATGGGAAAGAGATTAGTCAGCCCACTTGGTTCAATGAAATCGACATGATTTGTAAAGCTCAGTGATTATTTGTTGATTTCAGATGCAGAGAGCCTGTAGGTCCATATCAATGAAACACTGCAGTATTGACTGATACGATCAGACCGTTACAGCCTCACAACAATTCTCAACTGACATAAATCATTAATGCTTGTTTTCATATTAACATGCTGTGTGTCATTTACTTGCAATTTGGTCAGATCGCATGGTGGAGGGCTGTGGATTTTAAAACAAACCATACAATTAATGTAATGTATAACTCGCATTAAAGGCTTGCGACGACACACTAAGAGAAAAGCATCCTGGCGTCACACGTGATCGTCTCCTGTCTAACTGAATGGAGTTAAATGGGCGGCAGTAAGCGACTGTTGAAGCAAAGTGCGATGACAAACATTTAAGCACCTACCCATCTGACAGTATCCCGTAACCCATATTTAATCTGCCGGGAGAGGGGCCGTTCAGTCAGGCCGCAGGGTCCAGTGTTTACTCCAGCCCTGAAACATTCTGTATCATCTCTGTCTCAACAGGGATGTTGAACGAGCGCTGCGTTGACACGTAAAATATTATATTTGTGCCACAATTTACGCCTCAGAAGCGACAGGCCGTCATTCTAATGGTGCAGATGAACACGGTGCTTTACATCATGACTCTTGTTTACTGAGAAGAGATCTGCTCAGTTCGTATGTGTTTTATAATGAGGAAAAACATCAGAGACGGCTGTGAAGTGATGAAGAGCTTTTCATGAGGAAGACTGTTATTTTTCTCTCGTCATTTGCTTCTTTCCCAACAAAGTTCTAATAAGAGCTGCAGTTTTTGGTGACAGCCGATGGGAAAACAGTGGCCTGAATAAATGTTGCATTGTGTTTTAAATGAATATTAAAGGAAATATATAAACAGGAAGGGAAGTTCTGTAAGATGAGTGGATTAATGACTTGAACAAGCTGCAAATAAAATGCAGGTGAACGTGTTTATATTTGTGGTTATTAGAATATAGAGTGTACACATGCTTGTGTAGACATTGAAATGTGCTACATTAAGTTAACAACTAATACATGATAATATTGATTTATCGATAAATACTTAATCAATTATTGAATTCCACGTGTTTATTGTAGATGGTGAGAACCTGTTTCTTAAGTTTTGTGTGAAATGTTTTATTTAAAGTGATGTTGTGATAGCAGTTAATCTTCAGGTTTTAGGAGGCCTGAAGGAAATTAAATCTTTAACTAAATCTGTTTGAACACTTTTTTAACTAACCCTCTGATCCATAACACAAAAATACATAAAAGTAAATAACTGAAGGAGTTGTTTGTCACAGGAAAATGTGTAATTATAACGGATTGTGGCTGGGTTTAGTAATGCTCTTGTCATCTCTTCAGTTGTGTCTGAAGTCATTTTGAAATTTCCCATTTTTTAAATGTCATGTAGCAAACATGCATTTGGAAGAAATAGATTTGAATTGATATGAAAACATGTGATTTATTACTAATTCACTCGGTGTGTTTTATCCGCAGCCCCTCTGTGCAGTAAATGAGTTTCTCTCAGAATCGGTGTGTGGATGGAGCAATCGCTCTGTGTCACGCTGTGTGTTTTTTTCCGGTTCATTCTCACCTGGCTCACACACGCAGGGCTTATCCAATGTGGGGACGGCACGCATGAGCGCCGGTAACAAGTACAGACTTCCCGTCCTAGCGTACTATACAGAACAGAAACCAGCTGTGATTGGCCACTGCGCATCCAATTAGTTTACAGCTGATCTCTGTCACCTATTCTGATGAGATACACGAGTCTTCAGTATATTGGGAGACAGGATGCTGGTGGAAGCGCTGATCTGACATCAGGGAATGGAATTTGATTTTGTGTTATGAATCGGACAGAATCAGCAGTATGAAAAGGAAATCTGAGGGGGATGAATAATTTATGATTTACACTGGGAATACATTAAAATGTTTAACTCGCACATTCCTTTTAAGGTAATATTTGAATAAAACAAATCTAGAAAATAATGTGAAATTACATCATACATGACAAATGTATTAAATTACTCGTTTTTGTTTGAATAACAGCTTGGCAGCCAGTAGCAGATAATATAATTCTGACAGTATAATACGTATAACATTACTGTTAATATATAAACATATTTGACAATTTAACAAATATATATATATATAAGTAAGTAAATAAATCAAGTTTTAATTTAAAAGTTCAATTACACAAGTGTGTCTCTGTAACAGTATATCAGGGTTTTTCCTGGACTGTAACAATGGAAATATTCAGTATTTTTTCTGGAGCTGTGAGGCATGTGCCTACAAAGCAGCTGACATTCAAAAATAAACACACCCAGAGAAATATTTACCATATACACAATAAAAGTATGACAACTCAAGCCCTCCATACAATAATAAAGGTCATGTTTCAATCAACACGCTGAGTGTTTCAGTCCCCAGTGCAGTTATCTGAGTTACTGTGAATAAGTCATCTGAAAATGTGTTCTGACACTTGTGCAAATACATAAATAAATAGCAGAACTTCTTTACTCATAAACAAGCGTGTCATTTCTATATGCTGACATATAAAAACATTTAAAGAGTCAATGAAGCAAGCTGAGCGTGTTCTGTAAATGTGATAACTGAGCAGCGAGGCATTAAATCTGTTTTTCAGTCGATATGTTCCAGGTGTTTGAGTTCAGATCTACTTCAGTGTCATGATAATGGCAGGATTTGCTTTTGAACGCAGAGCTCTGGTATATAAACAAGAAAACTTTTCCCTCTGCCCCACGTGAAGAAAACAAAGTTAAAACGCAGAGAGGTATTGCATAGAGAGTTGAGTTTAATAACCTGCATCACGTGTAGCCATAGAAACATCTAGTGATCTAGTCAACAGTCTTATCAGCTTATATCACGAGTTCTGTGGTCTGCTGACACCAGCACTAATGAGTAATTAAACTTTGAAGCGACTAATGAAGAAAGATGTTGCCTGCAGAAGCTAGCTCAGGGCGTCATGAGTCTACAGATATTAGCATCACCATATCAGACACGTTTAGCAGACGCTGAGGCTGGTGAGTTCATCTGTATTCGTTTCAGAGGCTGCTACAAAACATCTGAAGAGCAGGTCAGAATTAGGGAGTTCACAGCATCACACTGCATCAGTCTGTAGAAATGTTTAAAATCTTCTTCAAATAAATCCACTTATGTTTATATTTGACAGACGCTTTATCCAGACTGACTAGCAGTACAGTTTTAGGGAAATCAAACCGAAATCAAATATATCAGATTGATTTGGTGGAAATAATAATGATAGTTACAAAAGTTGTAGATAAATCAGTAAAACACCTTTTTTGTTTTTTATAATTGAATAGTTGTTGTACCCCTCCATTCACGGAAGTCTCTTTGCCCTCAGAGACTGTATCATGGTGTTTGTTCAGTCTAAAACTTATCTACTGACGAATCAATTATCTTCTGACCTTCATGTCATTCACTTCCATGTAAACTGTGATTCATTTTTGTGTATCTCTTAAAAGAATCAAAAATGTAGTCACTCCAGTTCTCCTGACTGAGCAGATGTTCGTATTAAAGCCACTCTCACCTGCTCTGTATCTGCTGTTTTGTTATGTCACAATTTGCCCCTCGGCGATCTCTCAACAACAATTCATGTTATGACCGGAAGGCAGTCCATGTCCAAAAGTGTCATTGCCCAGAGTAAGCAGATGTCAAGACCTTTGGATGCCATGTTGCACATAAACCCCCCCACCAGGCCCCTCTCATCACTCGTAATTGTTCCTCTGGCCACATGGCGCCTCATTAGTCAAATACAACCTCTATGAGGTATGAATATTAATGGCGAACTCAACAGTGGCCTAGCTCCCTCTCCAGAGTTAATGCTTCAAATCTGTTTTTAACACAGTATCACACAGCCCTCTGCAGCAGGAGAAAGATGGTTCAATGAATGCTGATGTTTGTCTGTTTTGGGAAAATGGTTATTCTCTATTTAAAATTCCTCAACTTTTCATTTTTGTAATGATTCGTGGCAGAAGAAAAGAGAATTGTTGTGTTAAAGTTCTTTGTACAGGAATTATGGTTCATTCTTGCTGTTACAGAAGTTTTACTCTTGCACTTGTTTCAGACAGAGCAGTTGACATGTAGCAAACTGTGTTTGAGGTTCCTTGGTGTTAGTTTCTTGTTTGTAGAACTGGTTTAAAACACACTTCAGTCATGAGTTTCATCACGGCTGTGCTTAACAAATCAACAGATCAAATTTAGCACAACAGCATTCTTACTTCAGTAAATGATACTGTTTAATCTATCGGCAACAGCTACAGATGAATGTGAACAATCATCCAGTCTTCTGATGCAATGAGACTCAGCTGGATGCATTTTTATTTTTTGGATGGATCTAGTTACAATTTGCCTGCTAAAGCTTGTTAGCATAAATGCTCTGTTTGGTTTGATTGTTTGAGTTTGGTCTGTTTATGCATCATTAACTTCAAAATGACTCTCAAACAGTTTGTATGATGACAGTGTTGTGTTTACAGTTATGAACGTTTTACAAAAGTCCCTCAGTAATATCAGCGCAGCCTGATATCCATACGGCAATGCAAACAACCGCCTGGATCTGTGATAACACTGAACTTCAGACAGATGCTGGAGGTTGTCTGATGTTTCTCAACATTATGTAGCATTGAGTAATTTTCTCCACACAGCAATGATCTCTTGGTCCACTCATCAGAGACCTTGCCTTAGTTTCTGTCTGTCTGTCTGTCTCTCTCACACACACACACACACACACACACATCACTTATGAACACACCACCACCATCTGCTGTTCTACCCGGTAAAACGGTTACTTAGCAACTGCCATTTTTCCTCTAAATCTTTCCATTCTTGCACAGTGTGACACAATGAATGTGTTTGTTCTGCTGTGTAGTAAGGAACTGTATTGTTTTGAATGGAGGGAAAATATCTTAACATGTTTCTGGGGTTGTTTGCTGTGGTGGGGCAGAAGCAGCAGTAGATTAGTGTGACTGGCTGACTAATGTTCCTGTGGGAATAAATAGATGTATGCTTAACACGGTGGAAAGTTTAGGAATATCAAATAGTGTGGAGTGGAAAATAAGTATTCTTAAAAAAAATATCCTGAACTAAGCTGTTTATAGTCACTATAGTTTCATATAAATCAGTTTTTTTATTTTTTCTGCGGAATCCGTGCATTGATAATGGATGTCACAAAAAATGTAATGTTTTTGTCCTGAGGAAATTGTGAGTGGTGCTTGTTTTTGCAGGTTTTGCTGCCACATTTCCAGGGTGGTATGAATGTTTCTGGGATTTCTGACTGGTTGTTTGGTGGTTGCAGGAAAAAAAAAACAGAATCCCTGAATTTTTTACAGTTTCTTCATGTTAAAGCAAAATTAGTCCAATCATTTTTAAACTGATAATATTAGTATCAATGTTTGTAGCACAGAAGGTGCATTATAGAACGTATTATATTACTAACCAATCAGAAGCAAGATGCTGATCAAAAATGCTGTGGTGTAAAATGTAATACAGTGTAACAAGAAAACTGTAGTATATGATATGTGACATAATGAATGGAGGAATACATGTCTTTCATGGCTTTTTTATTAGATTCTGGTGACGTGTCCCATTAGAAAGTGTTGCACAGTTTACAGGTGGGGTGTATAATCTCTGTGCCATGGGCACTAGATAGCCATCAGATAGCTCCGCCCCAAACTCACCCCATTGGTTGAAGCAATGTTGCTGTGTCGGGCTGCTAGTGTTGCTTAAACAGATTGATGCTGTTATAATTCCACAGACTCACACAGTGTTTGCAGTTTTTGTTAAATCAGCCTGCAGATTACTCAGCAGTGTGTCTCTGCATATTAAACTGGGAATGGAGAGAGAACTTTAACACAACAAAATTACACACATCACCTGTAATAATGTTTTCCTACAATATAGTGCAGGTGTTGAATGCGGCTATGAAGTGTGGAAAAGACTCATGATTAGTGTCATAACACCCCCTGAAATAGCCAAAAACTCTATCAGTCTGTTTAACTTATAACACTAAAGCTCCAGCCAGCCCTCATGTAGTGGGAGGCAGAGAGAGAGAGAGAAATAGAGAGAGAGAAATAGAGAGAGAGGGAGGGGGGGGGTGCTGCATTGCAGTTAATGATGCTCATTTCCACTGGGATCTCATGCATAAATGCCCTGTGAGCTGGACACTGATATAATACACTGATGCTATGTGCCAAATCAGCACTTACACAAATCTGACCTGGTGAGGATGTCCCCAAAGTTAGAGAGAATTACAGTTCTATACAAACTCACCTGACACATTCTGAGAGCTGAGGAATAGTTCATATGAATGAGTCTGTCAGCGTTCACTCACCATCACGTCTGAATTCATGTGACCTCTCTGGAACACAACGTATGCAAATTCTGGGAACTTTGGAAACTTGATGGGAATTTATGGGAATTATGGCACAGATGAAGATGAGTTATATGTCAAGAAAGCAAATGTGTTTATTATGTTTGCATATGATACAGTTTGTAAAAATTACCCAACTTTTCAGTTAGGCCAATTCCCAAAAATGTATGTAATATTCTAACTTGGAATAGTTCCTAACTACACCAGCTTTGCAGCACTAAAAGTGTGATATTGTAAAGACACTCTAAACTTTCTTTTACATGTTTTGATATTGTCTTGTTTGTTTCAGTGTCTTTCCAAATGTTAAAACTACATGTTTGAATGCATGAATACTAATGAGATCAGAAGATAGTGATGAAAGCAGAGCAGATGCAGAAGATCTTGACAACATTCAGCAAAAGATTACAGCTTGACAATACCATCCGTCATTAAAGCTCCCATCTGCAGACAGATTCACTGCTGCTCATTATGAGGTCAATTAGACAGTGTCATCTGTGAGCTCCATGAAGATGCAGTCAGACCACAACCAGTGCAACTTATGAGAACTGCAAAACAGTTTATAGCTCACAATGAATTGAAATAAAGCCTATTGACTTTATTTAGGTACAGCAGATATGCAGACAGACACACAATAAGACACACAATTCCATAGGGTGAGAGAAATGTGGTGTTCAGCTCTGTTGACTTTCAGCCAGTAAACAATCACCTAGCAACCGGCCAGAACACCCTAGAGCCTAGCAACAGGCTAATAACACCTTAAATTATGCTCTGGCAGCCACTCAGAACAGCCGAGCATCGTGGCAGTGGTTGCATGCGGGCGAGCACCAATGCAGTTCATTATTAATATGACAGTCACATCAGCTTCAGTGTCTGAGCTTGTTAAGATGAATACATGCAACACGAGAATGAAGGAATAAAACAAGACAATGAGAAAACACAGCAGTCACCATCATCTTCATTATCTGCTGTCACATTTGTACAGTCTGTTATAATTAAATAATGTGTAGAGTGAATGGAAAGAGAGATTACTGTACAAACAATTACAGTACAATCAGTGTCTTTTCTATTGCATCATTGCATTCAGTCAGCATTCATGTTTATGAAAGAAGTTCTCTGCTGATCTGTGCTCCGTTCTTACAGACTCCCCCACTGAAAGAAGATTCCGGCTGCAGGAATCAGAAATCCTGTTTCATTCAAGCCCCTTAGCTACGGAGATTTGATGACGGGGGGTTACAGCGGATGAGGTAGGAGAGAGAGGTGTCGTCTCAGCAGTGAGCACTAGTGTTGTTGTACACGCAGTGGACTGGGGTTTCGATGCTGATAGCATGTCAAACAGCAAATGACAACAGAGTCAGTGTGTGTGGAGCTCAGCGGTGACCGGACAGTTTTGTTAGCAATCTGTTGTATTTTTTCCATTCATTTTCTCCGTAGGCATTTCAAAACATTCCCCATTAATGAGCTGTGAGCTTTGAACCGAACCAGTCAGCTCCAAGATAAATCGAAGCATTTTAAACTTTGGTTCAAAGCAACTGAAGTGTTTAAAAAATGAAAAAGGCAACAGTACAAGACTGAGGACAGATTCACTAAAACAGTTGTGCTACTTTTTAGAGTTTATAGAGCAGTTAAAGTTGATGAGGCACTTGTACACATTTCTGCATGTCATTCCATTACAGACAGATATTAAAGACTAATGTTATGATTATTTTCATGCATGGCAACAAATGGAAAATTCAGGAAGTGTTTGGAAAAAATGAAAGTATTTGGGCATTAAGAATGTTTCCATCGAAACAAATACAGTCATTTATAAGTGTGAATTGAACATTAGCAGGAAGTGTTTAGAGTAGATTTAGCCGACCTGTGCTTGGCTTAGAAACTGCTGTTTAGATTGTCACAATCATTTCTGCTTTCTGAATCTGCTTGTTGAGCTCTGTTCAGTTTTGTTGACAGATTCAAGAATCTGATATATTTTACTGTAACTACATTCACTGTCTTCTGTACAGAAATGAATAAAAGTGCTACTTGTTTTTTGGCTGTGCCCTTTCTTACATGGCCTAACAGAAAAGGTCAAACTGGCCCTTTAAATGACATTTTCACCCACTCCATCATGCCAATATGGCCTCCATAAATCAGTCACCTTTTCATAAGAACTCCTTTTGTCTAGGCCATCATTCCTTCCCGGTGCAAATATCTCGTCCTGGAGAGCTAACCCACTGGGGCAAACATCAGGGCAAGAATCTTTAGCTGCCTGGACAATGGTCCCATTGAACTGTGCCATCACCCAAATGAGAAGTGACATTATCCGTCGTGACCCAGACAGAGCTGATGAGAAGATGGAACAGGTCCAGAGGGTGTTCTGCTGTCTTCCAGCATGACCTACTGCCATATTCATCTCTCAAAACAAATCAGCCAGGATTTCAGTAGCCCTGCTCATATGAGCCATGAGATTCTGCACTGTCGACACAAATTATGCAAAACGTTGGAAATGATTAGGTCAATAACTTTCTTGTATAATTGATTTTCTTGTCAACTACTCTGATTGACTGCAGCCCCACGACACTGAGGACAAAAATAATATAGATGTTCTTGGAAGTTTTTTTACCGATGTATTTCAGGGCTGTGGTGCAGTGGCTAGAACACAAGCTGTGGATGTATTGAACGCTGGTGCTCCTGGGGGTGATATTAGTTTGAGTCTCGAACCAATTTCCCTGTGCCTCTCTCCTTAGTTATCTGTTGTGTCATCTCTACTTTGTGCTGTAAAGTTAACCATGATGCTTCATTCATTTTAAAGTTTAAAGTGGTTGATTGATTGAATGATACATTTGCTACAATACATCAGTTCATATCTGCGTCTGTGAATTAGAGAAACAATTTGTCTAATTTACTAAATCCTAAATTACTAAAGAGTTTTTTTGTGAATAATGATTAAGGGCACTAATGTGTTTTAATATTTGCATTAATTTATTATATGTCGAAGATCATAATCTCATTTTGAAGACAGCATGTGGAATTGTGGCAAAGTCTTTGTGGTACTGCAAATCCAGTAGTCCTCGCAAACTTCAGTGTCAGTATTTGGAAGGTGATAATTAGCATCTTGGAAATGTTTCTCATTTGAGGACCAGGAGAAAGCTCCAAATACACCTCTGTAAAAAACATGTTTTTGCCTTTGGCAAGAGGACAGTGTCAGCCCATAATGATCTTGTAGGAATCTCCTGGAAAGCTATCAGCACCTCACCCTGCTGTTGTGAACCTGAGAGCCAGTCACATTCCACTTATTTCTCAGGTAATTAAGGGGCAAGGACAATAAAGGTTAGTTTAGGATGAAAACTCAATTATCTGAGCCCCTTTCCTCCTGTTCTGGTGAACTAATGGCTTTTGTTTTCAGTTTTTCAAGTTTATTCAGTATAATGATATGCAGAGGTGCTTTGAGGTGCTTGAAACTGTGATGAAGTTGTGTTGGTGAACTTAACAGCAAATTGAGATGGCAAACCCACGGATGGAGTTGTTACTAATGATCTGCTCATTGCCAGTGTCCTGACAGCTGCCCTTGTCATATGGAGGATGTAATTAAAACAAACAGTGAGTAGGGCCCTGTGGTCAGAGCCACTGCTGTGACTGCAATAAACTGTGACAGGTACACAGTACGGGGTCCGCGTGACTTCGCGCCACAGTCTAGCATTTTTTATCTCGCTAAGCTAATTCTCTGATGTTTTTGAAGCCCTAAGCTCTTCATTCAAGAGTCGGGTTCGAAGAGTTTTATTGATTCTCCGCACAACAAGACTGGAATTGACCGTCATACTTCAAAAATCGTTGCTTCAGGATCAATTTTCTGTGTAGTCGTACATTCAGTGGAGTTAGAGCTTGTTTCCCCTGTAAATTAGCTAAAAGTGTTCAGAAGAGCCATGAGTATTGAAGTTTGTTTTTAGTGTAGCTGCGTCATGACTGGAGCAAAAAAAAAAGTTTGAACAGCTGAGATCAGGAGAATTCAGAGTGGTAACTGTTCTCAGGTGTTAGGAAAGCAGGCCACAGTGATACACACATTACACAGTGCCTGACTTACATGTACACACACACACTAACACACACCAGCATCCTTTCCAGGACGTTATTCATGCTTTGGCTGAATTAATCATCATAATTAGCAGAACTTGTACCATGCAACTTTCAAAATAGAACAGACCTCACAGTGATGTAGCACTTTCTATAAAAACCAAAGGTGTGTGTGTTTACGAACGAGCTGTCCTCTTCGCTGTACCTTCTCGAGCTGAGGTACCGTGTGTTGACCTTGCTCATACAGCCCGTGTTCTCATTTAGCTGCAATTTGGCACAAGAATTGTCTTTTTCTGTAATTGCTCGTGTAATTGGTTTGTATTCGATTTTAAACCGCCGCGCTCCTGCAGCGTCAAAACTAAACCACAGTGCAGCTCAATTAATTTGATTTAGCCGAGCTGGACGTGTTCCTGGATCAACATCCTTGTTGGAACTGGAAAAAGATTCTTGTTGACCAGATTTTAGA